>WEIT01029641.1:66211-80616 GCA_013389985.1 Dryoscopus gambensis | reverse complement strand
AAAAATTTTTTTTTTTTTTTTTTTTTTTTTGGTGAAATCTTTTGAACCTGTTGGTCATTTTCAACTAGTGTGGCAGCAGGGTTAAAGATAATCTTGTTCCTAAACGTTTTGTGAAAATTGGTAATGCTTACACTTTGAAAGCCATGTGAGGTCACCAGGCTTATGTTCACTGCCTGGTCAGGCAGCAAGGCAGCTCCTGGGACAGGCAAGAGTGGGCATCACCACTTTTTGATGTTCAGTAGTAAAGCAAGAAGAAAAATCTCCCCAAGAGAAAGTGGGAAGGAGAGGAAGTAAGTGGAAGGGTGGTCGCTAGGACTTAGGACAGACATATAAATAAGAGACTTTGTCCTATTATACCCACAGTAAATGGAATTGCTTGGTTTTCTCTGGATAGAGTATTGCAAATGAATTTAAAAATGTAAAATAACATATATAAGAAGAGTATTTCTGAATATCTACAAAACATGCACAGCTCATCTTCCCAGTTACTGTTCTTTTCCCCTATTGCCTCTTCCAAAGCCTTTTTCAGTATAGATTAATGTCACTGAATTAGCTTTTCCAAAAGTTGAGCAAAATGTGGTATAAGTATATAATAGCTAGCAGCAAATAAGACCAAAAGAATTTGGATTCAGCGGCTTCTTGGTCAAACAGCAAAATTAATCAAAAACACAAGGAGACTTTATAGAAGTCTTGGGCAATTTCAGAGATAATGCTTTGTGCAACTATTATCAACTTTAAAATAAAGAGCATTATAAGAATAATAAAAATTTACTCAAAATTTCATCATGTAAATTCAGGAAACTCAACTCTTCCTGACTGGGTTCAACAATTGTTGATGCTGCACTGCACCAAGATCTCCGCATCTGTTGAACACAGAGCATAAAGAACAGCGATGGGCCTCAGCTCCCAAAGGCTTCTTCCCTGTGCAGCTGACTAGAGATCAAAAGTAGAACTGGAGTCCCATGGTCACACCTGGATTCTGGGAGTTTTCCCTTGCATTCAAGGACAGGATCTAAAGATATATTTCAGGCTCCTTTCTTTTTTTCAGTCATGAAAAGATGAGAGCTGGACCTAGGCCCACTGGAGCACTGCACATTCTGTGCTCTAATTGCCTCACATCGGAATCATTCCTTCTGAAAACACTGCTGTCTTCAATACAGAGTTAAGGCTATGAACCAACTCCTTTTTAGTATAGTGATATGAATCAAACGGTATTAATGAATTAACTCTACTGCATAGGAGAGCTGTGGGTTACATATTATTGTATTTGTTTCCTTTTTCTCAGAAGATACAGCAGGTTACCTTTTAATTGCATTCCTGCATTATTTTTGGAAATTGTTTTTTGCTCTGTCAGTCACATTCTCTTGGTCTACCAGCAGAGTGTGCTGACTCACAAGAACAGCATTTTTCAAGTAAAATGCTGAGAGGAAAACCCTAGGCTAGTAAAAGAGGGGGAAAAAATGCTTTCCTCTAGGGTCAGTTTTTTATCTCTGGTGGCCTTAGAAATTCTTTTATTAGTTACTGAAACTGACTGGGTGATGATAAAACTCAGAGTAGATATCCTAACTTTAAAATTTGAGTTTAAATTTCAGGATGAATGGAAAATTGAAACTCACTCCAAATGTTTCTCAGGTTTTGTTTCCTCAGAATATTTTGTTCCAAAGATACTAAATTTTGCTCCATAACTGTTTGGAAATGCTCTACTTGTTTGGAAATGCTTCTTTGTTTCATGATGTGATGATATATGATTACAGTGCAAATACAAATCATTAATCACTTTGTTATTTAATACTAACTGAAATTAGTTACTTCCCGCTTTCAGATAACCACCCTTAGACTAAATATAAATATAGTAGATCCCCCAGGACTCCTTGTGGTAGGGCAGATCTGGAGAGAGCTGGATCTGGAGAGAGCTGTAGAGTGCAGCTGGCCTTGCTGTGTGCACTTAACATTTGGGAGTCTGGGCAGAAGCTGGTTAGACATGTTGCCACCTCAGTGATGAATCTTTAGTTAGAAATATAACACATTGACCAGCTAGCGCAGAACCAGATGCAGGGACAACCTCTGGTTGCGACAACTGGGTAGAAATCATACCTGCTCTACACTTAAAGCCAAGGGGCTTTTCCTGCTTTATGGTGGTCCCTGTGGCACGGTTCAAAATTTGCAAGTGTTCTCTAAGTTTGAGGCTTACTAAATGTGCACATGGAAGCTTTGTGTAATTTTCTGGAACCAAAAGAAATGAGAATAACATTTTATCTCAACTTTTTCTGCCCAAGTACTAGAATCCTTTTGGTCCTGAATTGTAAGGTGTGGGCTGTCTTCTCTAGCTAAGAAGCTTCAGGCTTAACCACCAAATCTTCCTTCCCTACTGCTTTTTGGTAACAGCTGACTCCAAAGAAAAATGAGAGGAGTTATAGCCCGCAAGATGCACACCCACATGAATATGAGAGGTTGCTTGAGGGTTTTCAAAACAGGGAAAAGAAAGCTAAGGGACTTTAGAAAGAATTTGAATTGCCTCTTATTTCTAACTATTGACATTTTCAAGTAATTTTCTAGTCCTAAAATTCTGAATAGGGACTGTGAATAATATGCTTCAGAATACTATCCCAAGACAAATTTATAAACTCTTAGACATTTGAAGATTTAGTTGAAGTGTCAAAGATGCTTTATGCACTGATCTTTATACAACAGGTTGTCTTTAGACTCCAGGTTGTCACTGGAAAAGGAGTCCCAGATATTTGCACTTGACATCTGCTGACATGGGCCAAGACTTATTCCATCAGACTGAGGAACTGTGGCACCCCATCCACTTTTATTGTCATAGGATCACAGAATCGTAAAATCTCCTGAGTTAGAAGGGACCCACAAGAATCATCGAGGTCCAGCTCCAGGCCTTGCACAAGATCACCTTAAGATCACACACTGGGTTATTATAAGTCACATTCACACTGTGTGTTATACAGGGGGGAAAAGTTAGGGCTTAACTTCTAAAGCAGCTTGCATTTAAGCTGACAAGCCTTAAATTTGAGGCCCTTCACCTGGCCATAGATTGACCCTGGAACAGACACTGAGTCAATCCAGCTTGTGTTTAGGTACTTTATACAAAACAACTGCAATAATGTAAGAATGGTCAGCCTTAGTCTACCTGAAGATTGTTTCTGCCACATTTTGGGCTTATTTTGCTATGACCTTTTCCTGATCCTCTACTAAACACCGGAAGCAAGTCAGATTGGATGGGGCTCAGGGCAGCCTGGCCTAGCCTAAGACGTCCCTGCTCATTGCAGAGGGGTTGGACCAGGTGACCTCCAAAGGTCCCTTCCAACCCAAACTATTCTATGATTCCATTCTAAACACATTTTCCCTCGGGCAATATTCATTCCCATGTGTCACTAGTACACTTTACAGGTTGTTAAATGGCTATGGAAGTAGGTAGAAGTAAATTAGTAAGCAGACGTTCCCTTAAGGTTATGCAAAGGGTAAAATGCTAAGGGACACCAAGAAGGAATTGCTCACTAGCTGCAATCTTACTGCAACTAGTGACATAATAGGAACATTACCAGTTTAGCCTGTGGCCCTCTAATTCAAGAATCAGCTGGAGAGCAGGAGAATGATTGCATGACACAGCTGGTCTCCATCCTGACTGATGTATCAGATATATTGATTGATACATCAGCAACTGCTTGAATTTCTGTTTGAAAGCTAGTACCTGACAAAAAGACAGCTAAGGGTCATACACAAAACATGAAAAAATCCACACAGTACACATGGTCTGGATGTGTACCAAACTTACCTTGGGACACACAAAGCTTGGGTGGACTGGAATCACCTTTAGAGATGCATCTTCTTCTCTGTCAATTATAGAGGCGGAAGTGTTATATTTAATTATCTGGACTAAACACATAAAGTTGTGAGAGCTGAATCAAGGCAGAATCTGGATACTCTTCTCTTTGCTATGTGAAAGATTCACTGGCACTGCGGCACGGGGCTTGGCAGGAGGATATAGTCGTAACTCTTCTTAAAACAAAACAACCAAAACTTCAAGTGTTCATATATGTCTGCATAACTTTTTCCTAGTTTTCAGGCCAAATCCAAAAACAATAACTGTTTTAAGAACAGCATCTTTAGTGATACGTTATTCAGAGTTGAAAAGGTGGATTTTTATCAGGAAGGTCACACATTACAGAATCTGTCAGGGCCCTGAAGGCACCAATAGGCCTTATGGCCTTGACCAGCCTCATTGGCAACATCCGTCACCCTGTTTGCCTGCTGCTCCAAGAGCTCCTTTTAGGTTTGCCTAGAACTCTTAGACCAGGTTATCTAGGGCCCTGTGAATCCAAGTATTTTATATTTTTAATGAGGGAGATTTCACAGCTTGTCTGGGTAACTTTTTCCAATGTTAAATTGCTCTCATGATGAAGAATTTTTTTCTTGTATCTCACAACAGAGAACAGTAGAATGCTAAAACAGGAGAACCCAAACTCTTTAAATAATTTAAACTTTTTCAGCAGTTGACATTTGTTTGTTACTAGGTGTTTTCCAATGGGTATAGCTGTGTAGTTTATGTGTTGAACCAGATGCACAAGAGGTGTGATCCTGACTTACATGGTATAAACCCTTTTTGTTTTCCTGCTTTGGTATCTGCAACTGGAACTTTCATTTTTCTTGGCAAAGATATTGTTTGGCTGAAGGTGTGCCTAAACTTCTGGGGAGGAAACCATCAACAAAAATCAACTACATTTCTGTAGGAAAACACTAAAGAAAGCCATCAGGTTACTGCCACTGCTGCTGTAACACAACATCCTTAAGAAGTGATGGAGGTCAGGTCAAAACACAGTTCAGTCTTTCCATCCAGGTTGCTGGGTGTAAAACCCTCTCTTGAAAAACACTAAATTCTCAGACCTGGGAACATGTGGAAACCTATTGTCATTGCTGAGGTGATTGAGAATGTATTTGTATTCACCAATTGTTTTGCAATTGTTCTCTTTCTTTTTTGTTTTTGCGTTGTCTTTTATTTTTATTTTAGATGAGTACTAATATCACACAGAAAAACCATCGCTTCTGACAATAAGCTGCACACAATTCGTGTCACACTGTGCTGTTTTTACGTGCTTAGATGAAAAGAGCCGTAATTAGTCAGACCTTATTTTTTGGCATGTTTCCTGGTAGACTAGGGTGAAAATGTCCCATTAACACCGAAGGCCTCAGGTGATGCAGATAGTGATCTCATGGCATCTTACTTGTTCATATCTCAACATATATAAGCAATGCCTATTGAGCAGATTAAAAAAGAGAAAAGGCATTCATTGATGACTCTCAATTGCCTTCATTTATAGAATTCTAATTTTATTTTGTTTGCCCTAGTTCTTTAGACCTCTCTGGTAGCTCAGCACAGATTACTTAAAGGAAAACCTCTATTAACAACAATAATGTTTAAAATATTTACTTAGCTAGAGTCACTGACTACGAGATGACTGATGAGCCATTTTATCTTTTCAGAACAAATCGTAATAAAGAATGTACTCAAAAACCAGATCTTTCCTATTGTCAGCCTGTAAGTGAGACAAGTACAAATACATAAACTGAAAAGGATTCAATTCACCCACTAAATTTTGAATTATATCCAAGGGAAGAATCAGTTGAGTCACAGTTCAGCTGGAGAGCTGGGAAAGAAATGTTAATTGTTAGAAATGTGAATTTAGTTATCCTCAGTCTGTCTCCTTTCTCCCAAAGTAAAAGTTTTGTGCAAATTTTCAGTAAGCCTGTCCATTTCCACCCACAGGGAAGAGTTCTGCTGCATTCCTCTGTTCAGTCCCTTCCATTTTACTCTTCTCACTCTACTGGGTCAACTACATTGTTTTGCTCAGTTTTTCCCTTTTATGTCCTAAAATAATTTTGTCCTCCTCTTCTTTAGCCCCAATAGCCACTTTCTTCTTGACTTAGTGTTGTTGTGCCCAAGACCATTCAAATCCTACCTCATTTTAGTTTTTTTCATGTGGCTATCAAAATTTCTTCCATTTATACAGCACTTTTATGAGACAAGATTTCTCCAAGCCCTGAATCTCTGAAAGTATCAAAAGGAAAATATAAAAAACTGTCAGCACTTTCAAAAGGATAAGTGAAATATTACAAATGTTCTGACTCTTCCAGTTTGGGTGACCGAAAGTCTTGACAGATTTACACAAAGTCCTTTGTCAGGAATCCCAAAGAACAGCATCCCAATCTGAAGTCCTGTGGCTTTTGTGGGAAAGACTCAGTGAAACAAAACAGGAATGTGGACATCGGTGCCATAAACTCACAGAGTAATGTGCACATGCTGAACACTCGAAATGCCAGCCCTTGATTTCTAAAATCAGAGCTTGCTAACAATGCACTGAGGGGAAGTTATGGATGGTTCCTCTTCCAAAGCAAAGATAGAGTTGGGAGCATTACTCTGAGAAAGTTCACCTGTGAGGCTTTCACAGTATTTTTGCTTGAATGGCTTATCTTTTGAAAATAGCAGATTCTCTCAAGTGGCAGAGATTTAAAAAATAATATTCTCCCAGGGGAAATAGGGAGGCAGCCCAGCCATGTTTTCCCACCTGAAAAGCCCAAGGCCTCTCCTCTGTAGCTCCTCAGCCAGGACCAGCGGTCCTCACTCAACTTTTGTTCTCTAAAGTGGCCAAATAAGCTCAAAGTCCAGTTTCTCTACAAAAACTACAACTTCACACAAACTAAAAATCCATTAATGGTGTGGCCAGAAATAAGTTTGATTTTATATCTATATGCAGTGTTTATCAACAAATTTTACCAAAATCCTGATGCTATGAAGTTCCAAATAGTGGCAAGTTGTATTATTAGAATTTATTACATATTTTAATTCAGAAAAAAGTCTCAAAATTGCTTACTAGGCTATATAGCGGCAATTTTATTTTCCAGAGAAAAATAATTTCTTTGGACACAAGACTGAATTCTGATGGGGAGAGGGAGAGGACAGTCCTGGGAAATAAGAGTTATATCCATAAATGAATCATTAGAACATTGAAGAATGGTGCCTTGCTTTGATGAATGCTCTTGTGGCTTTTGTAGGCAGTGACTTCTCCTAACCTTCAGTAATTCTCTTTCTTTGAATTCAAAACAGGACTAAAGCCTTTTCTGTCTCAAATTCTCTGCTCAGTAAGCAGGAAAAACACAAGACACGGTGCAGGCTGCTGCTCTGGGATGTGGTCTTGCCACGGTTCATCTTAGCTGAGGAATGAAACAGCCCATATGTACAACCCTACAAATCTTTAGTTGACTTTAATTGCCAGATAAGTTTTAATTCTTTTAGGAGAAAACATTCCCAGCATTATCTGTGCCATAGCCTGGTGATATAAATGAACTCTTTCCTCACTCATCCTTTCTACTCTTCTAGGAAGTGGCAAACTCCAAAAAAATTGAAAGTGGGAACTGTACCACTGTTTAGTCAGAGACAATGAAAAACAAGGCACCCCTATAAGTGGTAACTTATGTCCTGCAGTTGGACCTGTGCTGGTGTCGACAGGGATACAGTTAATTTTCTCTACCATAGTTGGTGTGCGGCTGTTTCATATTTGTGCTGGAAACAGTGTTGAAAATCCACCAATACTTTAGTTATTGCTGAGCAGTGCTTGCACAGCCTCAAGGTCTGTTCTGCTTCTCACACTGCGACACCAGCAAGTGGGATTGGGGGTGCAGCAGGAGTTGGGAGGGGACACAGCCAGGACAGCTGACCCCAATTGACCCAAGAGACATCCTACACCATACTGCATCATTCTCAACATATAAAGCTGTGGAAGCAGAAGTGGGATGTTTGGAGTGGTGGCATTTGTGTTCCAAAAGTCACCCTTATGCATGGTGGAGCCCTGCTGTCCTGGACGCAGCTGATCCTCTGCCTGACCATGGGAAGTAGCGAATGATTTCTTTTTCTTGCTTTGCTTGCATGCACAGCTTTTGCTTCACCTATTAAAATGTGTTTATCTCAAACAGGAGTTTTCTCACTTTCACCCTTCTGATTCTGCACCCCATTCAACCTGGGGAGGAGTGAGCAAGCAGCTCTATGGGGCTGAGTTGCCAACTGGGCTTAAACTATGACAGTACCTCAAAGACATTAGGAAAGTCATGGCCCAGTTTTTCGGCATGCCAATACAAACTGCAGTGCCTTGGTGTGAAGAGTTTGCAATCAAATATAGAGTAAGATAGAACAAATACTACTGCTTTCTCCATTTTGCCAGAAGGAAGTACAATGTCTCCTGAAAATGGCACACTGATCATTTGTAGCCTATGCTCAAATCAGCTAAATCTGCACCTCTCCATCTTCCAGCAAATGCAAGCTACATCCTTGCCCCAGTGGCAGGTTCCAGTTGTGCCACCACAATATGGGAGAACAAAGAAGCTTTGTTGGCTGAAATCACAAGATTTTAGTTTTTTCTAGATGAGGTGTCTGAATCAAGATACCAATGCTGCAAATAATTCAGAAACATATCTAAAAGTTTATCACATATTTGAGAAATAGATGAGGGTAATATTTTTCTTTATACATGTCTCTGTTACATAATCACTTCCAGCTTTGAATGTTCCTGGTGGATTTCTTTCCAGTATCTTGTCAAGCAGCCAAATCCATAATTATTTACCAATAAATGGCAACATTTTCTGCACCGTATATCTTCCTGTTTGAATGTCTCTCTGAGTCCACATGCTTCATCCAGTTACATAAGCTCTTTCACGTCTTAACAAAACAATTTATGCATTAGATTCTTTGTTTTCTTGAGAATCTCCTTATTTTTTCAGTAATTATCAAGGCTAAATCATGACAGATTGTTTTGGGCGTTTATTTATTTATTTGTTTATTTTCCTCATTAATGGTCATATGTTACAACAAATTGCCAATTTATTGTAGTGGAAATGGGATTATATAAATATTTCTGCCTCCTCCCTGGAAACTTTATTCCAGTTACTTTGCAATAATAAAGTCTCCTAATAGGAAGATGGCAGAATTACTACAAGTTATTAGCAGTGGAAAGACATGACATTCAGATGCCACATACAGATATTTCACAGTATTCTTCCAAAGAAAAATACTGAGCATTGAATGGGAAACTGCAATGCCCAGATCCCTGAAAACTACTAAAAACTACTGACTCATTTCCAGGCCTTTTCTTTTTAACATGTTAAGATAGTGCAAACTTAATTTGTATCCTTCTTAAGGAAGTTTTATTGTGGAGATATCCTTATATGCTAATTTGAATTGAACAGTACATTTACTCACCTTTAGGAGAATCTTACTCTGTAAGCATTTCCAAAAATGTCTGGAATTACTTGCTCCAAAAGCACCATGTAAAATGGATAAAGGTAAAAGGACTGGAACTTTAATAGAAAGATTTGAATTCTCTAAAGGTGGCTGACAGTCTTTTAGTCTTTAATATGTTTTCATGGCACTGGGTTGTCTAACCAGGTTAAGCTTCATGCAGAAGTCATGTCATTCAAAAAGTAAAAAATACAAGCTATTTTTCTCTAATAATGTTTCTTCAAATACTATTTCTGCAGTGCAACAATATGAGTTGATATTTTGTATGCTGAATTTCAATTAATTATAGCAGCATATTTTTAAAATTATTACACATTTCTAAAGATCAGCTCCCATATTACTGTTCAGAAAACATGTTTTGGGGGTCAGAAACTTCGGAGTTGTCTATGCACCGTTTCGTCTCTTCTGTCACTCCAAAAGCCCTAGCTGAGCTCTTTTACAGTCTCCACCTGCTGGCAGACAGGGCTTCACCACAGACACCACTTCCATCAAAGTCTACCAATTGACAAGGCCTCCTGCAGCATCCAGTTGTCTTCAGTGTTTCTAGTTTTAGTCTCCTTTGCTCTTGCTTCAGGCACCATCACTGTCCAATTCTTCTTATTCCTAGAAACCCTTGTCTCAAAGTTCTCCACAAATGGTTGTTACACTGATTTCTGTTGCCTCCACTGCCAAGAGGTGATTTTTTTTCCCCTGGATATAGGATCTGTTTGTCTTAGGCATGCTTGGATGGAGGATCATATACTGTTTGTTCCTCAAGTCCTGTCTGAATATTCATTTTTTCCCTTAAATGTGATGGATTAAATTTGGTTTTCTTACACTGTTTGCTCTTTTTTAGTGCTACTAGCAAGCGGTTGATCTATAGTTGACATTATGTTCAGAATGGGTGTTTCGATCACATTAGGCAGAGCAGAAGTGATGCTCTTTTTCCCTTAATTGCAATAAAACAGCAAAGAAAATAATGTTCTTATGTCTTTATCAGGGCATAACTGCAAAAAGACTAAATGTAAGTAGTAATGAAATCATTATGTAGAACAGAGTTATGGAAAACACATCAGGTAATTTTCAGCATCAAAGTCTATCTTCTGATTGTTTTTTTAGTGCTGGATAAGCAGAGATGTAGTTGGAAGTCTAGGGAATCTGGGAATCTTGTGCTCAACTATAAAGATATTCTTCCTGTTATTTTACCAATCAAAAAGCTGATGAAAAAGCAGTTAGCCTTTTGTTTACCTTCACTGTGGACTCTTTGTCATTCAATCATGCATGAATTGTATGGCTTCAGCACCAACTGGCAGTGCAATTTCTGAATTGCTGTTATACTTTAGAGACAGTGTTCTTCCCAAAGAGCTGAGCATATTTGAGCAGATGAATAGTGGTGACCGATGTACCCTGTACACTCTACAGCACCCAGACAGCTTTGCTATGACACCCCTACACCCTGTGTGGAGTCATGAATCAGCACTTGGTTTCTCAGAGCAAAACCAAAATCACCAGTGCCCAGGTTGCTTGAAGAACTTAAAGCAAGGATCTTCTGGTGTGACTCAGCACAAGCTGGCCAATGACTAAAAATCAGTCTTTTTTCCAAAAGTTTTAAGAATACAGGACTTCTTCCTAACAAAATATTTGGCACCTTCTTTGGTAAGGAAAGAAAATGCCAGAAGGATTGGCTGTGGTAAATATCAGAGCATAAAAGGAAAATATTGCTCCAGGCACTGGGCAATGTTCCCATTGCTCTCTGTATGATTCAGAGGGAAGGATGCGTGACAAAGGCTGTATAAAGATATTTTTATCTTTCATGATTGATGGATACTGGTGGCTCATTGGTTTCTGGGATAATTTACAACACTTTGACACGGGTGTTTCAAAAAGATAAGCCTTACCTGCTGTATTCAGTTGTTTCTTTCTATATGATGGTACATGAAACTTTTCTGATTATTCCATACCTGAAGTGAAATAGAAGAGCTTCAGTAAGTGAATTAATTTTAGATATAAATCACTTCTAGTAATTTACCTACCTTTAGTAAGTAAATTAAATTTAGATATAAAGGAATGGCTTGTTCTCTCTTTATGTAAAACACACAATTCTCAGAAAGTCAGAGGAGGAACATTAGGGAAAAAAACCTTAAAGAACAAAGCTGGGTACCAAAGAAGAAAAGGATTTGTCAAAATACTACTGGGCATATTTGAAACAGTTGCCAGAAAGCAATTATCATTGTTATTATCGAAATAAGTGAATAGGCTTAACCCAGAGTAAACAATATTTTTCAATATGATAACTAGTTTGTCTGAAAAAACCTGAGATGTTCCAAGTTTCCCATTTTAGCATAACCTTATTTTTGCTGTTGAAGATTTCTGAATTTGTCAGAATTTCATCTAACTTCCTTGAATGCATGAATTATCCTAAGAATGAGTTTGAAATGGAATGATTAAATGAAGAAAGGAGAGCAGGGACATATTTGAGTTATCAAATATTCTCTTACTTTTATTTAGACTTCATATTTTCCAGCTATTTTTTTCTGTGAGGTGTAAGACTCCCCAGCAGAATTCCAACTTCTGTTACTCATGAACTTAACAAAAAAATCCTTGACTTCAAAGGTGCTGGTATTTTCTTATTTTCTATAGAAAAAATATCTATGTTTCCTATCAGTGTAAACACAGCATATTGATTGCTATTTTACATAGAGTTTTTATAGTATACATTTAAACTGAAGGCATATTGCTGTGGTCTTAGTAGTATCTACAAGGAACTGACATGTCTTTCTAAGTTGTACTGTCCAAATAACTTTCTAAGTATTGTGACCTCTTTTCCAGTCTTCATTATAATATGTTGCTTGTTGACTTGAATTGCATGAAAGCAGAAAAAAATCTTTTGAAAGATTTCATTTTGTACATCTAGTGACAGTGAAACATGCCCTGAGCATACTTTTGCCTTAACTGTAAAAAAAAAATTATGTATATCACAAGAGTCCTCTGAAGAAATAACATTCATTGACATGCCATATACAGAAATCTGATAAATTTTCATCATCCAGAAAACGACACGAGTGTTTATGCAATATAATGGTAACTAGCACAGTCCTGAATTTGTGGGCTTGGAATATCATGAGCCATGGTCTCCAAAAACATCAGCCTCCACAGCACAGGTAGTAAAAAAAGTGTTAAGTCATTGATATAAGAGTAGTGAGAGTAAAAGATCTATCCCTGCTGCCTTTGTTAATTATCCATACATGATCCATACGTGACTTTCACTGAATGGCCATTAAAACTGAATACTGCATGTGGGAGCTGTTTAGTGATGTCATGCATGTCACACATGATGAGACACCAGCAGAAGTCACTTTATTAGAGCATGTGTTTCCACAGTTCTTGCCTTCATCCTACACATATAAATAAAGAACTGTTCATTTTTTCTGCTCCTAACACCAGTGAACGTTCTGTCCATAAATTTGGGTACACATGGGGTCAAGTTGGTCAGAAATAAATGATAAGAAACGTTTACAACAATACTAAATACAATTTAATAATAATTAAATTAAATTCAGCAGCATTTTTGGAAATTATATGTGATCAAAAGAAAACCTGTAAATCCACAGAAATTTGTCTAAACCTTCCACAGAGCACTAAAGATACAAGATAGTGATTCACTCCCTGTCACTGACCAGCCCCCTCAAAGGGGGCTGAAGTGTCAAGGCTCTTCCTGAACCATTGTCATCTTCTATCACCGTCTCTCACCTCTTCAGAGCTCAGGAGCCTCCAGTCCCGTCTGATACTTCTACTTGAAGAGTTTTGTTTCATATAACACTTAATTCCTGTTTGAATTTTTTACCAAAGTCAAAAACCACACAAATAGCAACTCTGTAGCTTACAGATAAAGCTAATTACAGATTCCAGATACAATTACTTAATTTGAGTTAAAGAAAAAAAGTATTTCCCTTAATAACATACAATCATAGGCAGCACAATATTTAAGAGATTTGTCAATCCACTCATTTGTAGTGTCTTCACAAACTATGCATCCCAGCTAATTCTAAGATGTTTCTGGAAAGTTTTGCAAAGTCCTGCAGAACAGATATGTGAGAAAATGGAAATGCTTGTCTAGAGTTACATATGGATGTTCTACATTGACTGGGGTGAGGGGAAGTGCCTGGGCAGCCTCTTCTTGTACAGTGACAAAAGCACACACTCCATGTGGTGGCATTAATATGTGGGTGGGTAAAGTTGCTGTAGCTTCCCTTCCCAGCATGGCTTTCTCACTGACATTTCTACAAGGACAGTTTGTTGCTGAATGGTGGCAGGCTGAGCTCCTCTAGCCCTGCTGCATCAATAACAGGAACACTACGCACTCCTGCAGAGAGACATCCCCAGCTTGGTGGAGGGCATGGCACTGTCTCCTTGCCCCAAAACATCAGAAGCTGCCAGGTATCAAAGCTGGCACTCCCATTTCTTTAACAGGTAGGAAAGTATCAGACTGGAAAATAAGCATATTTCCTTTAGAGGCCTGAAAATACCACAGTAAATAGGTTTGCGTTTTAAAACTGCCTGGTGTCTACTATTTTTGGTGCCTAAGAGGCACTTTTACAGAGGTGTTGGGCACAAAGAAGTCCCACTGAGTGACTGAGTATAATATGGCTGTGCCAGCGCTATTTTATCTGCACCGGTAGATTGACTCAGCAGTGCTTGATTAACAGTTGGACCCACTGATCTTTCAAACATCTTTCCCCACCTAATGATTCCATGATTCTATCATTAATGAGCAGAACGAACCAGACTAGATTTTCTAGGCTTAAAGACAAAAGTCTCTTCATAAAAATTACTTAACAATTTGTGAGAGTCTAACTACTTATGTACATATATATACACCTTTGTCTGGGTTTGTCACCCCAGGACAGCCTTAAAACACAGTAAAAAAAGAGCAAGGTTGCATGTGAGGCAGTAAAATTCAGCATTTTAAAAGCAAAATATGAATATGTTAAACCATTCCTCCTTTCCTGGGCTGAAAGAGTAAAACAAGCTTGGCATAGACGTTAGTGCTCTGAGTTTTGATCCGCCCTTGGTAAACAAACATTAGATTAGATCTGAAAGCACAAATGGTATTAGATTCTCCACT
>WEIT01029641.1:17084-66189 GCA_013389985.1 Dryoscopus gambensis | reverse complement strand
GCAGACATGTGCTGCACATATTGATCTACAGTAAATTATTTTTTATTAACTAAGAATTAACTTTCATTTTAAAAATTAATACTATTTCATGTATTTAGCACATATTCTGATCAGTACAACTAAATACTGCACATGGGAACCATCTTACAAGGGAAATTCAAAACTAGAGAAGTTCAAAATATCAAATCAAATTATTGGTGATAATTGGCTTTGTTATTTCTGTTTACACACCTATTAATCTGTTACATATTCTCCTTAATTTTCTTGGTGAGGAGCTAGCCAGGCTCTTTGTGATGGATTTGAGACATTAATAATTTTTTGGGATAAAAGTAATTTAATTCTTTATGAGTTAGTGAAGACTATCTTGATATTATGAGGTGGCAAAGGCACAAATAAAATTGTAAATTAGCATACAAATTATTCTCTGATACCAAAGCCTGCAGAATAGCCTGTGGACAAGCTGACTGCAAATACTTAACTGCAGACTAGCCATGTCCATATTTATAATTTTTCTGAAGTGAATCACTGCTTCTACCAAGGTCCATTAGGACGTAATTTTTAAAATATTTTATATTCTGAGATTGTGGCACATTAACAGCTACAATCATTCATTCAGTTAGTCATTCAGAATTTGCTAATAAGTATGTACTAATCTGTTCATTCAATTTAATAGTACTCTATTGATCTAATTCAGACGTCTTGGGAGCTGTTCCCTGCTTTAGAAATGTCAGGAAATAATTGCTAATTTGATCTCTAATCTGATACTTGCCAAATTTCTTCATTATGTAACTCTTCCATTGTTTCTATTTAGAAAAATGAAAGAGAATGGTAATGGGAAGGAACAGTCCATTACAATAATGAAGTATAATGTCTTTTGCCTGCTGTCTTTCCTCTGCAATGGAATGGAAGAATGGTAGCTCAGCATACAAAAAAGCAGCAGGATTTCAGTTATGAATTCCAGGTAAATAAGAAGCAGCTTGTAAAATATCTGGCTCAGATGTTGTAACTTAGTGGGGTTTTTACAAGAATCTACCTTTACAGTCATATTATCTTTTTTCCAATCTACCAATTTTTCATTCCCTTTCACTGTAAGAATGTAATAAACACGCACAGACTGCAACTACGACAGAACACTATTAACCTCAATCATTTTGCTGAGTAGGTGTTTAGAGCACTCATGCACTTATAGCAGTTTGTGAGGTGCTGTGATAAGTGTGAATCTTCTCTAGACTGATCTGACATGCTAATTACCATGTAGGTCCGCATTACCACATCTTCATAATTATGCCAGTTGTGAACAATAACTGGGATATATTATTGTAAACATTCTGTTGTAAATATGCTGATTTCTATTATTGTAAACGTCTTTTTATTTCTCTCACTTTATATAACTTGTTTGTAGGTATCCTCAATATGACATTCTTCAGTGACATAATTTTATCCTCTCTGTACTGTATTTGTACAGCCATGTGTGTGTTTTTCTTCGTAAGACCCTAATGTTTAAATACATATATCAAGCATCAAAAGAACTGCTGCAAGAGAAGCTCAAGATCTTGCAGTTAGTGATTTTGTATTTTAATAACCTCATGGTGTTTGCTGTATAATAACTGCAGAAGTTGTGTGTGAAGAAAACAAACAAAAAAAACCAAACAAAAACCCCAACCAAACAAAAAAACCCCAACCAAACAAAGAGGGGAAATAAACTGTATATTTAAACCATATTTTGGTATAAGGAACTGGAAGAAAATTTTAGGAAGCAGTCAATCTCAAAACCCCACTTTTCCAATGGTGCTGCCAAGGCCTTTGGGAACTCTGTGCCTCTCCTACAGGCTGGCCTCCTAATGCACTCATTATAAAAAAAAAAAAAATCTCATCTAGTTTCTGTTGTATCTTTATGTGCAAAGTTCCACTAGGAAGCACTAATTAAACACCTGACTATTTAGAAAATGTTATCTTCTACTAGTGTCTTCTGAAATTCATATATGCTTCAGAATTTGTCTGTTCAACTTATATCCAAAACCCCACAGTTAAAGAAAAACTCATAATAAATCACTTAGATATATGAGGAAAAGAGGAGTCCCTTAAAGCACTCATTAGTAAAAGTCTTTTCTGGACAGAACAGGTTGAGAAATTAATGAATTTGTAATCACTCAGACATTCCGCCATTTTTATGTTAACTGCTAGAGCTGGAAAGTTTGGCTATTTCTTACCTGGGTTTCATCCTTTCATCCCTTAAGGCAAGTGGCAGGAGGGCAGTGTGTTCTCCTCCCTGCTCCCTCCCTACCCCATTCCTTGTCAGCAATGTTCTGTGGCTCCAGAGCATGGAGCCATAACACCCATGCCAAATAACCAGTGGGATTCCTGATGATGGTGAGGACTAAACTTATCACCAAACCCGAAGAAAATTCTGAAAGGAATAATTTGCCCATGAAATGAATCACTTTCTGATTTTTTTTCCACTTTTTTTTCTAATGTAGCTGTGCAATTTTACTGCCCTCCAGTGCATTGAATGGGCTATATAAATGGAGAGATAAATGATGCCTTGTTCTCATTAGACTGTGTGGGGATGTATCTTGAGAATAGACCCTGCACAGTGAGACCTCAGATCCCTTTTTACTCTGGAGTTCCCTCATCCCCATTACATCCCAAATCAGTGAGTGGGGTGGGCTGTGACACTGACTTTTGGCAGTTCTTCCAGGAGGTTTAAAAGTTTTTGGTGTGGGCTTTCTCTTCCTGCTTTGAGCACCTAGCACTGAGCACAGCTGTCAGAGGAGCTCCTCACCAGCCCAGTCTGCACTCAGTGAGGATGCAGCAGCAGTGACTGCACTGCTCCTTCCTTAGTTTCTTTCTGTTTTCCTGTTGCTTCAGAAGTGTCAGACAGTCTAATAAAGAATTGTCTAATAAATACTACAAGTGTTTGAAATGTTTGAAGATATTATGTATGAAAGAGAACATGGATCTTTCTGAATAGAGGAGAATTATTTCACCTTATTGCTAGCTGGAACAAGATTTTACAGTAATACAATCAATTTAATATTATAAAACCCCTTTGTAATGGCATTAAAAGAAGGATAATAATTATTTGTGCAAATGCATGAAAAATTTTGTTTCGGATATGAACTGGAAATGTTATTGTAGATTTAAAGTCAGGTGAAAAGTCAGTTCAAACTGCATTTGCCTACATAACTTTGAGGTAACTATTCAAATCAGTAACAAATTGCTTTATTGAGTATGGTTATGATTTATCAAAGATTTGTATTTCTTTGCCCCTTAGAGCAGAGGCCAGACAACCATATCACTGAAAGGAGACAGGTAGTTTCTTCTTGATAGTGATTGTATCTCCATGGCAAAACACCAAGAGACAAATACATTTATTTTTCTTCAAGCAAGCTCTCAGTAATGCTAACAGGAGGTTGCCAGAGGAAGTACCATATTGTGGTTACACACACACACAGGTACACACAGTGAAAGCCTAGTTAGATGAGGAAATTTTCACAAGTGTCACTGGCCTTTGCTCCTGGCTCTCCCAAGAAAATTTTTTTGTATTTTTTGTATTTAATCACTACGAAGGAAAAGAATTCAGCTAAGCATTTTATTTCATCGATTGCCAAGTAAAAATAGTCAATAAACTTATTATTTTTGTAAACACTGCGCTCAGTATCTTCTGTAGGAGATTTAATGCATACAATGAGACCTTTTGTAAGTAACTGATTTCTCATGTGAGGCCAAAACTCTAGGAATGGTTTTCAATTCATTTCAATCTCTGCTGCACTATTGAATTTTATATCATTAATTTAGTTTGGAATTGGTGAAACAAGATGCTTCAACAGCTTCTAAAAATCAATCATGACCAAACAGTCCTTAGCCTCTTTGTTCAAACAGGCAGTATGTCAGGCAGCAGGACTATTTCATCTTCACAGGACCAAATGCCAGTTTGTACTGTGCATAGCCAGAGGTAGGAAGCATGCAACCACTCTTAAGTTTTTCAGGGCAAATGAGCTTTAAGAGTCAATTGACAGAAAACTGGATAAACTGTCCAGGCTAAATAAACCTGAGGACTTTATTAATATGATATAATATAATGGTTTTGCTATATTTAAAAACCTCTTTATTTTATATAGTTCCTTTTATTAGCATGATGAATTGGGATTTATTGGATCCATGAGCAGTCTTGGAGTAAAAGCACTCCAAGTCTTTAAATCCTCACCAGAGAACAATTACATCTCTCTTTAAAAAAATCTACTTACTTTTGATAGAGAAACCTTTAATTGAAAAAAAGTGCCATGAGATGACCTCTCATCTATTCCTCTCTTTCTTCCTCTGTTTCGGTTTTGATTTATTGTTAGTACTTCCTCCATAATTTGTGGACAGGAAAGATAGAAAAAGGAATAAAGGGAACTCATTTTAGGTAAACCTATGGGTAATGCTTGACAAGGATACCTGGTCCTTGGGAAGTGAGTACGAGGAAGAGGGAAGAGATATGCACATCATGACTTGTGTTTATTGGAAGTTAAGGTTTCAATCTGTAATGTTCTAACCTTGCATTCCCTCATTCTTTCCCTCATATGAGCATCACAACTTTGCAGCCTGCTCAGACTGCATCTCTTCTCTGTGCCCTACTGTCACTCCACTCCTCTTTTGACTCCAGGATTTTAGCAAGAGCTTCTGTCAAGGTCCAAGGTGTGTTGACATAGAGTTGGGGATAGGCCATGGCATGCTTCACATGGGTGGTACCTTTGGAGTCCCTGTGTAGTGTGCCTGCAGTGGTCTCCACTCATCTTTCATTTCCCAAATGCTCATTTGCCTGGACTGTAGGAATAAGAGTGGAGGTTGGCTTAGCTCAAATTTCTCTGCAGATCATACAGTCTTGGGAGAATTTTCATGAGGGTCACAGCAAGCATTAAATAGGAGAATAAGGCGTCCTACCCAAAACACACCATTTATACAAAAATAACCTATTTCAAGGTAAAAAATATATAAGAACTAGATGATACTTTAAAAATAATTCAGTGTTTTTGCTTTACACATTTTTCAAAGCTTATGTCTGGCCTATTGACATACAACTTTTTGACGTTGGAAATACTTAAACAGCACGGCAAAAAATGTTAGAAAAATGGTGAGAGAGATAGACAAGGTAATAGTGGAAAGTCTGATAAGAGCAAAGAAAGGGTAAATGATTGCCATTCTGAAAAAAATACAGTTTGTAAAAGGAAGTGTTGTCTCTAAAACTGGCATCCAACCAGAGAAAACTGAGAATGAACATCCTGTCATGACCCCCCCTGAAAACTCTCAGGTCCATATCTTAGAAGATATTCAGGTCAGGAGCTTCCATCGATTTCCAATTTATACATCCTAAAACCCTCCATGCCTAATTTGGTACAAGGAAAGCTCAGCATGCTGAGGAGCCTGCAGGAAATGACTCTAATTAGAGTTTTGAAGAAATGTTGAAGCAATGCTGAGATGCTACTTTTGTGCAGCAACCACAATAGTACATGCAAAATAAGTGTATTTGCTTTTGCAAATATTTCTAGGCAATTAAAAAATGTTAATTCCTTCCTTAAAGACACCAGTGAAGTCTAAATGTAAACAGGCGAATACTGTGTATGAGCAACAATATAAAAATTATACGGGATACAATCTTTTTGAAGTTTCTGTGCAGAATTTTTACCTCATCTTCATGATATAGGGGTAGTTTGTGTGTGATTTCCTGTATTAATTATCTCTCTCAAAAAGTTTCGCAAAGTTACATTTGGAAATGCTTTTCTGTATTTGGATTTTGAAGAGAACACAACAGATCTGCATTGTTCACAGGTCCTCTGAATCAGCAATATGGCATCATAGAGGATACAGTCTTTGTGGTGGAAATTGCTTCCATTACAAAGCATTCCATATAGTTGTCTAACAAGTAACTATCTGAGTCTAAGATTTTAAGTTTAAAAAAAATCCTTCCAATGTCTTATTCTTTTATTTTAAAAAATCATTGATATTTTCTTTCATAATTTTCTGATTTTAAAAATAGCAAATTATTAAAACAGCCTAATAAAACTGTTCAGGCTCCCTGATGTTATCATAAGAAGGAGTGTTTTATGGAAAATGCACTTACTTACACTACTGAATATCAATTGATAATGGTATTCTCTACACTTCATAAACTTTATTTGCCATAGACCAATGAATTTTCTGAAAGGTATTTTAGTATCTTGAGAAAAAAATAATCAAAAAAGCCCCCTAAAATGTTGAATAACTTGAAGGTTCTAAAGGTATTAATTCTGGTAAAGACTTGCAAAGCTGCTAAATCAGTAGGTCCATGTGCATCTGTATCTGCATCTGGAGTTCCTTCTATAATTAAAAACTTCTGAATTTAGATCCTCAGTCTTACCAACTGAAACTGTGTTAAACTAGTAGGAAGTAGAGTCCTGAATACTGTTTCTTCCATGATATCCTGTCTAAAAGACCTTTTTAGCCATCTGTTTTGCCATATGAGGAATTCAAACCATCTGGAAGGCACCAGTTTGCAGGCCTTTGAGAGGGCTTCTAGATCATATTAACTTGACATGATTTATGAAAGCATCTCTCCAGTCACTCATACCCTGGCATCAAATTAGCTTAATCGCTGAAGATGAGACCAAGCCACAGGTAGTGAAGTGCATTCAGAGCCCTTGTGAGGAGCACAGGTTAGGGAAGAGGGCTGTAGTGTGACACAAACAAAATACACAGCTGGGGTGGGTAACCAAATGCCCAGAGTTAACCCTTAAGGGATTGCTTTTTGACTCAAGGGTTATGGATTCTTCCCCTTCTGGCCTGCAATTTCTCTCTCTGAGGAGAGTAGCTACAGAGAGCTGATGGCACATTGGCTCTTGGATGTTTTACTGAAGTCTGAATTTGTTCTCAAATTTTATGTCTAAACAACCCCACTCAGATCTTCTGTTCCAAACCCCTTATCTGAAGCAATTTTCTCTCTTGGCATTTTTCATGCAGTGAGGGAAACTGTCATTTTCATCTGTAGCTCTCCTCCACCAGTACACCAATCACTTCGGCCTCAGCCTCCTGCATCCACATGGCAGGTGCTTTCAAGTGCTCCTTCTTGGGATACTTCTGGAACAGCCTTCACCAGCTGAGCTCTCAGCTGACAGTTTTGAATGCAGCATCG
Source organism: Dryoscopus gambensis (assembly GCA_013389985.1). Taxonomy (NCBI): domain Eukaryota; kingdom Metazoa; phylum Chordata; class Aves; order Passeriformes; family Malaconotidae; genus Dryoscopus; species Dryoscopus gambensis. The sequence goes on along the minus strand of WEIT01029641.1, from coordinate 59,039 downwards.
CGAAACGCCCCAATGGAAGAGTGCTCCCAGGAGGCTGTCCTCTGGCTTTACTCAAGATGAAGGCTTTGGGAGATAAATTCTCTGACACAATAGGTACTTGCTTAATTTCCCAGAAATCTGGGTATCTAGAGGTCCTGAAACAGAGAATAAATCTAATCTTTAGTTCTAATAGTTCCCCCAATGGTTTTATTTTGCATTTTCCACAGCCAGAGTACAATGTCACCTTAAGAATTTCAGAGCTTTTCCATATGTTCAGATTGGGTGTATGGAATATCTGGGATATGCCACAACATCTGTAGTACCTAAACCAGTACAAATTTTAAAACTTTATTAAGTTTATATCTTTATAAATGTCCAAAATATATAAGCTTTAGTAAGTTTGGAAGGTTACTTAGTTCTATTTAAGTGCAGATTGTCCAATTACTTGCATCCTTAACCATGAACAGTTCATTGTGGATGTCTTGAGAAAGACTTTGATTTCACTCAAGACTTTGTAAGGGAAAATACATAGCAAAACTGCCTGCAAACCCTAGATCAACCTGGAATATAAGTATGAAGTGGTCAACAAACTGTCTAAAGAAAATTAACTCTTCAAGATTTTGCCAAGTTAACTCTCACCAAAAGTGGAAGAAGTAACAGCAATAACAGAGGGATCAGTCCTGCTTTGATCAATCTCTCCTTGCTTCCAAAGAATATGTCATTGGACAAAGCATTGCACTGAATGGAATACTACTCAATGTTTTTATTTTTATAACGTGCGAAGTAATGTGCTTTGAGGAAAACATCTATAGAATTGCTCTAAGAAATGTGCCCAAAGGAAATGCTCTTCAGTTTTGAATGGACCTAAAATCTGTCCTACAAAGAAAAAGAACTAAATCCGTGGAGGGAAGAGCAACATGGAAAATGTGTGAGGAGAAATCAGAAGCCAGGCTATGCAAACTGTTGCAAAGGTACCTTCAGCAGCAGAAAAAAAATCTTTTATAAATGGTCTAGTTACCTCAAAATAAGTGTGATCATTTTATGTTCCTTCCAACCCAGGAAGATGCTTAATTCTGTATTTTATATTAAAATGTGGACAATGCTCTGATTTTCATCTGCAGCTCCTGTTCATAAATGCTGAGAAGCAAAAATTTAAATAGAGCTTGTACCCCTATCCATGGCTTAATTCTTTGGACCTAAGGGAGGATTACATGGAGCACAAGAGACATTTGACTACAGGCAGGATTATGCTGAAGATGTGTGTTTTGGCAGAGATCCACATGGCAGAAACAGCTGTTTGGCCTCACAGGGTATGTAACCCAGAGGAGTTCCTTGGAATGGGACATGTCTCTGCTGCAGGCCCTCATCATTTACACAGCTCCAGCCAGACATGTAACCATGTGCTTTGATGGGAAGTAATTTTAAAAGTCTCCATTTTGAAATTTAGCTTCAAGGAGGAAGATTTATGTTAGGTAGCTCAAACGTTAGAAAGTTATTGAGGCTTGAGTGCTAGGCCACTTCATTTTAAACCAATTTAGGATGCAGTTAATGTTAATAAATATGAAATTTATGACATAGGTGATGGCAATTTTAGAACATATTTAGAGCTGATTCTTCTAATGATTACTGGATCATTCAGCTACAGTTGATGCTTAAATTGCGGAACCAAGACTAATAGCTTGATCTGATGGTCTCAAATGGATATTAAATCAGTCATCTAAAATGTTCAACAATTTCTTCTAATATTGTTGTTCGGATCTGCAGACCTTTTAACATATTACTCATAAGAAGTAAGTTACATTCTTTGTGGAATAACCAAACACTCTCAACCCACAAAGTGGCAATGGTATACAGAGATAATTGTTATTTACAGGGCACTGAACAAAAAATTCTTGAAAAAGGATTTTTTCTTCTTTTTACTGCCAGTTCATTTATTGATTTCTTCCATGTCTATCTCATTATTCACTTTTATAATCACTTAATTATCACTTTTCTGTCAAAAGACTTAGAAAGGCACTTTTAAAGTAAGAATGATGGAATTAGGCTGCTGATTATACTGAGCAGAGACTTGTCGAAACCAGAATTAGCTCCACCCCAAGCTCCTCCTTTTGCTCATTTGTCTGATCTCTTACAGCCAAAAACATCTGGAAGAATTTTTGTGCTTGTCCTGTCAGGGGATTCTTTCTGCCTTTATAAATACCTGTTGAAACAACATTCCTACCCTTTTTAGTTTTGTTTTTCCCTCTAATCTTTACCCAGTATAGATACAACCACTTTTGTTCTGAACCAAAGTTACATTCTTAGCAAAAGTACTATCATCTGTTATAGCCATAGATCTTTATGAGGGAAAACCCTCCCCTTGTTGCTGGAATTTTAAAACTCAATTTCTAAAGAAATTTTCCTCCTTTTAAAGTGTTTTCCCTGGATTACTTTGTTATCTTACATTATTTGCTAGCACACATCCTACCACAAAACCACAATAAATTGTTTTTTCACTGCAATGGTTTAAAGATACTTTTCATTGAACAATAAAATTATCAAGTGATAATGTCTGAAAGCAAGCCTAACATCACATCAATAACTAGAAAAAAGTGAATTTTTGCTAAATGGCATTCTTGTGAGGAGATAAGTATTTCCCCAGTTTTAAAGGCAAAAAATTGAAAAATTTTATCCAAGATCACACATTGTATCTGGGGTAGATACTCAAAATCTTTTCCACTCAAGTCCATGTGCCCATGGGGCATCAGCAACTCCTACAGCTGATTAATGATATTTTAAAAGCAGTGGTTTATACTTGAGCAGCCTGCAAAAACAGGGACAAAAATATTTAACTAAGTCCCAAAATACCTCTGAGAGCAAGAAGTGGGTAGTTCACATGTATGGCAATGAATGCATATCTACATTTAACTTTTTGCTTGGAAAGGGAGAAGGATTTTCCAAATGCTGCAATATAAGCACATATAATGGACTGCTTCCTTTTGCTTATAGATGCAGTTTATTTTAGGGACTGAAATCTTTATGATAATAAATTAACTACTCTAATATTCCCTGGATATTATCTGTGAGCTGCCTCCTGATGGCAAAATGGTCCTTGTGAACTACCAGTTGTACAAGCTTGTCAAGTTTACAAAGCCACTGATTTCAGCTTTAAAAATCTTCGGAAAAAATACAAAAATATCCTAAAACCAGAGATAGAAATCTAAGAATCTCTTTTCTTTGTTTAGTGCTCTACCTGGAGTTAAAGTCCTTACTCTTTTTCTGGCCTTTTCTTTACCAGCCATACAGCAAATCTCCAGTAAAGCTCTCATCTTCAGATTCTGTTATTTTTAAAAGTCCACCTCCACTGCAAGAGCTAGTGGGGGAAGGACACCAGAAATCACATACCTAAGTCAATTCTGGCAGCAGATCTTTACTGGAAACACTCTATCATGAAACAGAAGGAGATGGCAGTGTACCTCTCAGCCAAAGCAAGGAACCAGTCTTTCTTTCACTAGCTTTTCATTCACCAGGCTCCCTAGGTGCTCTGGCAGGACTGTGGGACATGAATAAAATAGACTGTTGCTTCCTCTGTCTGTATGTGAGCACAAATCCTGTCCCTTGTCATGATAAGACCAACAGAAATTTTGTAGGATCCTGAAAAAATTCAGGATGAAGGTTGTGGAAATATGAATAATTCCATGGCCCCTGTATGAGTTCTTTCCTTTCAGGCAGTGACTGGTCCCTGGCTATCAATCTGTACTGATGCATGAACAGGTTTCATTGCATATCTACAAACTTTTAACCTATGAGTACATTTTAAACCTTCTGAAATTATAAACGTCAATCTTCTTTCATGCACAGAAAGCCCCACTTTAATTTGTATATAACTGCCTACACTCTCCTCAAGGCACAACAGGAATCTGTAAGACAAGTAATTTGGTGGGGTTTTTACTACGTTCAGTGAATATTCACACAAATCAATGCCATTGTTGAACTGTCCCCTGCAGTAGGGATCATGATATATTACAAATGCTTAGCCAAATGTTCCTGTGAGGAAGTTCTTCTTGAGTTATTCATACAGAGGCATTACTGTCACCACGGTCTTATAACTTCAGTGTGACCCAGGGTGGAACACCTGTAAAAGTAGTGCCCTGAGCTGTATTTTTATCAGTTTTAATTCTCAGTTTTAAAATGTATTTTCAAGGTCGATGAGGTTTTTCATTACAGGATAGATCCATGGACCTGGCTGGCTCTGCCTTTGCTGGCAGGTTCTTGCTGCCCTGAGATGTTTCAGGCCTCTTTCAGATTAGTTATGAAATAGTTCCATGGAGCCTGAAGTGAGCTTATTGTAAGGAAGTTTTTGGCAATGTGCTGTTATGGCCCTGTATGCATCTCCTGCGCTTGGGTCCTCAAGGCAACCCAGTCCTTTTGTGACCAGGGGAGAGCCCTGGACCTGTGGTGGGGAGGCTCATGGATGCCATCGGCCCAGGGAGCCCTCAGTCTATGTGAAGCCCTGATGTGTACACTTAAAGGAACAAGTATAAATGCACTTGGAAAAAAACAGCATCTGGGGTGTGAGACTTAGTAGCCTTAGAAAAATAATCTGTAAAAATGCCTCCAAGGATCCTGCCACAGGCTTTTCCTCTAGCATTCTGCAGAAGAGATGGGGAATTCTCTGTTAGGTTTGCAAATTCTGCAAATTCTACAGTAAATTTGGGGCATTTTAGCAGCTTCTCTCTGCTGTAACTGCATTTTCTAAGCCTTTAATCACAAGCTGGGATCAAAATGCTACATAAAAATTAGGTACTTCTCCAAAACTCATTTGCAAAGCACATGAGGCTGTGCAAAAGCAAAAAGCTATGTAAGAGTTTAATGTTAGCTTTAAGATCCCATGCTGCTCTGTTCTTCTAAATACCAGGGGATAGAGGATGTTCAGTCCCTTGTTCTTAGTTCTGCCTCCTTCAATCCTAGTAAATGCTCTATCCAGCTTATGGGCTAATGAAAGTCAGATGTATCTCAGATCTACAGTTCCAGAGCCCATTTCTACCTAGCCAAACCCTACATAGCTCTTTTGTCTTCTCCTCAAGTATTCCCAGATTCCTGGAGTCTTTGAAGTCATAGAGAAATTTCCTAGGCACTTTGGAAAATACAGAGGAATGAGAAAAGTACCATTCTACCTCTTACATAAAAAGAAGGAAACAAAGTTGTCATTAACCAATTTTACTTATAGACTGAAAGGTGATATGCCAATATTACCTGCAGTCCTTGTTGATAATCTCTTTCTTCTCTCCTAAAACCCACAGGACTACAGCAGGACTCTGGCCATCAACGAAGACAAATATGCTAAGAAAGAAAAAATAGGCTCTCCTTAGCCAGGCTGGAAAAGGAAAAGAGTAATGATTTAGGATAAATTAAAATAAGTTCTAAATTGTGTTTCTCCAAGTGGAGAAAATTAAGAAGAAAAAAATATCCAAAGCAATGGAAGGGACTATGCTGCCATATATTCTGAAATATGATGGCTCTTGTATCCAAAGGATGAATACTGATAGCAGACTAACTCCTATGATCAGTGAATGTTTAGGAACATACTAACTTACAGGCACTGCTGACAGAAACCTTTCCTTTAGAGCTGTTTGTGTGGGAAGAAGCAAAATGAAAATTTTACGCTCATTTTCCTTCTTTTTCTCAGTTTGAGGCTCAATTTGTGAACATATGAAAGCCAAGCACAGCTAAGGCAAGTACAACTCTTGTATCCCATTTTTCCTTCGCTCCCCATGATATCTGTGATTAATAAGCTTCAAAGCATACAAAACTCTTCCTAGAGAAATATTTTCTATAGAAATAGGTTTTAAAGTTTCCTCATGAGAAGTTAAGGAAAGTTCATATAATGACCCTTGGTTTAATTAAAAAAAAAAAAAGATAAAATGCAAATTTACTTTTATAATATAAATGTTTTTCTTTCCCCCCCCCCTTTTTTAAAATTCATGGCAAGGAAAGAAAATAGTCTGTTTCAGAAGTTGCTTATTTCCAATTCTAATATGTTTACTAAGAAGTTTGGAATATGTAAGTATTCTGCTGGTAAATCAGCCCTTTTTTATGTAACAATTTTTTTATTTTTAAAGTTTTCTAACATTCTCACAAAGGCAGTGGAAAATGAAGTGGTGAAGAAAACTGAATTGGATGAATGGACTAAAACTCAACTACTTTACAGATATCAAGAGCATTTAGTGACAGGACAAGGAAGAATTTGTTTAAACTTAAAGACCATATGCTTAGATTAGCTATTAGGAATAAATTCTTTACTGTGAGGGTGGTGGGGCACTGGAACAGGTTGCTGAGAGATTGTGCCACATACCTGGAAGTGTTCAAAGCCAGGCTGGCTGGGACTCTGAGCAATTTGGTATAGAAGAAGGTGTCCCTGCCCATGGTAGGGGAGCTGGAACTGGATGGTCTTTAAGGCCCCTTCTGACCCAGGCCATTCTAGGATTCTATTATTAGCTCAGATGTTCAGTAATCTAAGAAGCTGTGTGTTTCAGATGGACTTGATCACACACGCATGGGTATGGTCACATGGTTTCCAGATCAAGACTTGCTCAGACCCCATGACTGTCCAGGCCTGAGCATGTGAATAGGCCCGAGACTGCTGGCAGATCCCCAGGGATATTCCTTTGGTTTCTGGAGAAGCCATGCTGAAAGCTGCAAGTGAGAAAGGCCAGCTTTAAGCCTGCTATGTGTATTCAGTACTTTTCCATACAACTAATAAGGAAAGGAGCAAGAAAATGTCGGAAGTGGGAGCTCACTGCTTTAAATTTACTGTCATCTTTGTTTAGGATTACAGATAAACTTCACTTTTCTGAAGGTGATGAATGACGTAGAAGAAATTTCAGCTTCCCAAACAAGCTGCCACCACCATTTTGACTGTATCTGGTAAGTTTCTGACTCATGACCAGACCAACATGATTTTATTTTGTCTTAGGCTGAATAATTTTTCCTCCTCCTTCAGCCTCCCAAGAATTTTTAAGATAGAGGCATATGCACACATGAATATTCATGACTCCTTTAGGAAACATTTATGCAAATAGATATCTACTTTTTGAAAACAAGAACAAAGAGTTCTAAGTGGGAAAGCAAATTTGCATTTTGGTTTCAATAAATAGGTGTGGATTTTTTTTTTTTTTGAGTATTCAATCAATTTGACAAACTGTGACTGAGATTTAGCCCTGTTGTCTAAATCCTGTGTAGGCAGAAATTTGCATAATCTGGTTCATGGCTCACTGGTAGACCATGGTGAAAGTAAACGGCAAATTGTGAGATCATCTTTGCATTGTAGTGACTTCAGTCAAAAGGGCTGAAGAGGGTTCATACAGGTTAATGAGGAAATTTGGAGGCTTAACAGCTATCCTCTGATGCAAAATTGTTAGAATCCCCTGGTGTGATAGAAACTGGGACACCAAACCAGCACACCTATGCAGACATACAATACACTCTTACTGCTCAGTGCCTCCACTAATCTACACCTTCCATCATCACTGGTATCACTGGGTATAAAGGGTAAACTTAAATTTACCAGGTATCCCACAAAGCAGAGCTATGCCTGCTAATTATCTCAGAGGGAGCTCTTTAACACAAATTCAGTGAAGTATTTGCACAGCAAATGGACTTATCATGTCTTTTATTTATGAAGAAAAATTCATGGACTTGAAAGAAACATTATTTCATTTAATCACGTCTTTTCATAACTGTTTCCTGACTGAAAATATTTCCCTCTCCCACGGAAAAAAACAAAACCAAAACAACCCCCCCCCCGCAAACCAGCAACACAAAACCCCTCAAAAACAACAAAAAAACCCCAAACCTTTTTTATTGAATTGCATTTCCTTGAATAAAAAAACATTTTTAGGAAAGTTGAGGTAAAAAAATCTTTCTATCATCTCCTTCACTTTTTTGTTATGTTCTGCTTTTTCACACTTTGGACTCTTGAAAAAAAGAGGATGAATTTCAAAACACCAAACTGACCAAATGCATTTATTCACCTTCTAACAGAAAGAGAATTGAGAAAACATTTAAATCTAAGGAATTTTTGAAACTGCTTTGCAGTTAACATAATCAAGTTTCTTTGCTACCACACCATGAGAACACTGAATAAAATTTTACTTTTCTCTGTTATTCTGCTTTAATTAAAGCTTATGCACTATTTGCATAGTTCTTCATTAGTTCTTCCAGCATATTCATATTCAGGCATAGCCAGTCTTCAGAAGCTTAACCTAAACAGTACCTCTGGAAATAACATTGCTTACTTGGTGGTGATTTTGCTTTACAGTGGTAAAAAAGAAGAAAACAAGTCAAAATTTTGGTAAGCAGTGCGCACATGTTCTATTCCAAGCGTCCTTCTGCTGATGCTAGGAAGATATAGAATACAGGAAATATTTATGCTGGTTGACCATCCTTTTATTATCAGTAAATAAATAAATAAGAAAGCAATAGCTAAATGTGCCTTTCAATCAGTAAAATGTCTTCCATGCATACACTTTAATGAATTCACTTACTAAAAATTGTTTAAAAAGCACTTAAATATTAAATATTCATGATTAATAGTCAATACTTAACTTTTGACTCTTCTGCTGTAAGTATCACTCTTGAGTCTTGAGTTTCCTGGAAACCTGATTAATTTGAAGAGGGGGATAAAATTAGTGTGAAGATATCAGAGCTTCTAGAATGTGACAGAACTTAAGCAATGTTGGCAGTTAACGTCTAATAAAAGCAGAAATACAAACTGTGGTGGGAGTGGGTTAACACCAAGTGAGAATTACCTCCTTTCTTTATAGTAATGAAAGGGACCATATTTTTCCTGATTCGCTTACTTAAAAATATTTACTTCCATCTTATAGGATTAATTTCATATATATTGTGAAGCTGACAGCTCTCTTTACAATGTAGCTAGGAGGCTTTTTTATTTCATGGTTACACCATCCTTCATTTTATTTCTTTGCATTTAAACAATCTAATTTTTTTTTTTTAGAAAAATAAGATAATTACCATACATCTCTGCACTGGATATAAATGAAAAAAAAAACCCTTAGTGATTTGTTCAGGGGGGTTGTTTTTCAGAGTATACAAGAATGAAATCACTGAGTTTAGGGAAGATGAATTCTGTAATAATATGATATAGCAGAAGTAGGATTCGATATGATTCAATCAGTATAATGTGACTTCACACCATCTATTCAAAATAATGATGAACCAAATTTTTGGTTTAAGTAGAAACTAAGACTCAGGGATGCAGCAGGGATGTTAAGATGTTCTATTTTGGGAGAAATGTGCCTTTGTATGTGAATTTTCCAACAGAAGTGGACAAAGCAAAAGCCCTTTTCTTGACATAAGGTGCCAGGATATGCAGAGCAAGCCACAGGTATATGATCTAACTTTGAATGGGTTCATAGCAGACCCAGAAAGCTTTTTCAGGAAAAAAATTCAGGCATGGTTCCATAAAAACAAGCCTAACTTATTCGAATAGTGAAGCCAGTAATTCTAGCTTCATTAAGCCATAAGAATATGAGAGACTGCATAATGCTAATCCAACAAATGCTGGTAATTTCCATCCTAGACCTCAGAAGTTTGTCCAGAGGAGCTTCTACCTCCGAATACGTGCTCTTCAAAAAGGAATACGATTAGATGTACTCTGAGCAATTTTACATTTAATGATACTGATTATAACATGCTTAATCTTGATCTACATCAGTGAAAGACAGAAGATAATTAATTATTTTGCATTACAGGTCAAACGCTATATTTGTATATTTTGTGTTGAAATAGGAACATATTTGCTTCTTTGGTAAGAGCTGTATATGAGTTTAAGGCACTTGACCAAATGAAAAATCCATTCCCATGCAGTTCATGTTTATTGTGTCTTGTAGAGCTTTAGCTCATCTGATCTTTGCCATGATATTTTCTGCTATGTTACTGCAAAATTTAAGGGGACAGAACAAATTGTTATTATTAACAATAAGTACAGAAACCCACAGCTGTCTTGATCTAGTTTTCAGTAGTTTCTCTTGATGTGGGAGGTTGGATTTTAGACATCCAGAGATTATTTCTATGACTCACACTGCTCTTTCACTATGAATAAAAAATGCAATTATTCTTCCTGGATTTTTGCATTATTAAAACCTTTACTATCTAACCATTAATTATTGACTCATAAGAATGGATTTATATGCATAGGAAGCATTGGGGCATAAGAAGATTGTCAAATGTTATTTTCAGGACCCTGTGTTTTCAATAATGCAACCCCAGCTGGTTTCCCTTCTGATATTATTTCCTCAGATTCAGGACACTTTTGAGAGAACCTTGTCAGCCTATTTCAGCTTTTTTGCTTCCATTTTAGTATTATTTGGGACGTACTGGGATGCTCTAATACCATTAATGTTTCTCAAGGTCTTTCTTGCTAATTGCAACTATTTTTAAAAACCCCTACATTTTTATAATCAAGTGTTGCAGTGCCTGTGGCTGTGGCTGCAGCACCCACACCTACAAATTCCTGGTGGATGAGCAGCACACAGGGCTCTGCAATCTAACATCCTGGACACTGCATGTTCCCGTGCCTCCCCGGGAACTGCTTTTTGCATGTTGTTCTGTTATAGGTTCAAGGTTCCCCCACCCAGTTTATGTATACCCTTATGTTTATGCATAAGGGTATAAAATATGTATGATCTGTGGAAAGTTCTGTTTACTTCTGTTCTTCACTTGTTCATTCAAATAGAACCCTCCCCTGAGTTTACCCCATTGGATGTTCCCCCCCGTCACTTCACAATTTACAGAACTCCATTGGCTGTAATCCTTCTATCCAGCCCCTTCTGGCACCCAGACAAAAAGGGGCTGGAATCCTTGGCCGTGGTCTTTGTCTGCCTGTTACATTAAAGTTAAGTTGCGCCAGACCCTCGCTCTGTTCCTTGCCTTTATCGGTGCTATTTTCACGTGGGTTTGCAGACTGCTCCCTGCGAAAGAGAGCCAGCGCTGGTTCTGTTATTTTGTAGCAGATCCCTGCCAGCCACGGCTGTAACAAGGGCCCCTTCTGGGACACCTCCGACAGCCAGGCGTGGCGTGGACTCCGGGCAACCTGCAGCCTGAGTCAATCAAGAGTGACCGGTGAAGTCATAAAGCATGTATTAAAATATAAATTTAAGCAAGATAATGATACTAAAGTGATGCATCTTAAAGATCAAGAAATGCCAACTGATGAACTGATTGAAATTAATAAATTTGGTAATAATCCAGTTTGCCACTAGGACATACGAAGAAAGAGGTGCTCAAGCTGCAGCATATTAATTTCTTTTGGTGATGAGTTATAACAGTCGAGTAGGAAGTAGCATTTTTGTCCTCTGATATCTATTTGCAGCAATAGGTTCAGCTTCATTTACTGTGCAATTACTTCAGCTCCAGGAAGAACAAATATCACCAAAATGAGTCCTTAAACAGTTACCATAAACAGCCACACACATGCTATAGCAGTGCATTTGAACACAGGTGTTGATACACACGGGTAGAGAAATAAAATTATTTCCTGTTTGCATTATTGTTCTGCTCCATAGTTTTGCAACATTCCTCAAAACCAGAGCGATGTGGTGATCACTTGTGCTTTCAGCATAGTGCCTGTTATTTTGTACACAAACTATCAAATTGCCAGTAGGTTCGAAAGGCCTGTTATTTTCTATGTTCACACACTCAAAAGCAGTCCTTTATTTTTTCATTAACACAGCTCCTGACCTTGGTCTTATTTACAGTTCTTCCATGGCAGCTGATTGCTTCTTCAGGTTCTTCATTTGAACTGCTTCTTTAACCAATGTGAATGATACCTAACAGTAAAGGCTGCCTATGTTGTAAATAAACCAGTCTGGAGATCAACTGTGTCTCCTCAAGAAGGGCTTGTGCAAGTATTTCCTTTGGATTTAGTTTAGAAGGGCTAGGTGCTTCCCCTGACTCCTGCCATAAGCAATGCTGGGAAGTCATTAAGTTCTATATCAAAATGCAGACTGAGTAGAAGTTCATCCAAAAAGAAAAAAAAATCACTCTGAGGCTCTGGCACCTTCTGCAACTACAGGAAACTGCTTCTACACCTTTTGTGTCCTCAGCTTCTCTTACAAACATTATAATTAAGACCTGTCAGGTTTTCTAGTACCTCTCTAGCTATCTGCACGGAAAGCTTCTTACAGATAATTTTTGTTTCTGTGGAGCATTTAGAGATCTTTTGGAAGTGTAGTCCTCACCCAAAGAACTTTTTCCCTATTCAAAACTTAAGGCCAGTGCTTCTTTTTTTCCGAAACAGCAATATCTTGCAATTCATTTTGGTTTTGGCATAAACCAACATTTCTCATTTGAAAAATATCAAACCAATTGCTTTAATAACATGTTGCCTCTTTGACTTCCTGCAGTGGTGTCCTGCTTTCCATTCCTCACTTGGAGGCTTCGTCCCATCTGGCCTGTCATCTCTTAGACACTGAGTAAATAATCTCCTCCCCAAACCACTTCCACCTTCTCTTTGTCAGAGATTCTGTACAGAATCACGGGATCATGGAATAAGCTTACTTGTAAGGGACCCACAAGGGTCATCAAGTCTAACTCCTGGCCCTGCACAATAATCCACACCACAATAATCCACCAATCCACAAATATCCACAATAATCACACCAAGTGCCTTACAATGTTGTCCAAACGCTTCTTGAACTCTGCCAGGTTTGGTGCTGTGACCACTTCCCTGGGCACTCTGTTCCAGTGCCCAAACACCCTCTGGGTGATGAACCCTTTTCTAGTACTCAACCTAAACCTCCCCTGACACAACTTGAAGTCATTCCCTCTGGTCCCGTCGCTGGTCACCAGAGTAAAGAGATCAGTGCCTGCCCCTCTTCTTCCCCTCATAATGAAGTTGTAACTGCAATGAGGTCTCTCCTCAGTCTCCTCCAGGCTGAACAGACCAAGTGACCTCAGCTGCTCCTCAGATGGCTTCTCCTTTAGATCCTTTACCATCTCCTTTGGATGCTCTAATTGCCCTGTGTTCAAGTTTTACCACAAAAACTTTTCAGTATTTTTCTATGTCTTTTATGTACAGGAGGGTTCTTCAACAAAATTTTATGAACAGTCTTCATTATTTTTACCTTTAAATCTCCCCTTTAACTCATGAAAAAATACCCAGGAAAAAGAAAAAAGAGGGGGGGAAAAGGAAGGGAAAAAGAAAGATAATTTGGCCTAAATTCATCCTGCTTACCTCTGGATAATTACTATTCCAATTAGGAGACCAGTCACACAGGGTTGTCTTTAACTGTCAATGAAGAGAAGCAGTGACCACCATTTATATTGCCGTAGGCAATAATAGTACGAACCTAGGGCAGTAAAAGTGGGCTCCTTTATCATGCCAGACCTTGGTAGGCAGCTGGCACATGGTGGATACTCTGTATTTGCTATTAAAACCAGCCCACTGCGACTTGCCCATCTGTTTGAATCCTAGCTGGTGGTTGTCCTCATTAAAACTGGGTCATGTTTCGGCCCATCTTTGTGACTCCTCTGCAGAAGGGGCTGGGAGCTGCTCTTAGAGGAATCTGAGTACCAGAGACCTTCAGCTGCGTTTTGGCTGAGGATATACATCTTAAATGGTTTATGTTCTTGTTTCCAAAGCTAATGCCCTTAAACTCATGAAGTTTAAATGCTTCCCATGTTACATGAAAACAGTGCAAAGAGCTAATAAATGCATGTTTTGTTGTCTTGCATAATTCAGAAATGACTGACCCTGTGAAAGAAGACGTGATGTTAAAGGAATTATTTTTCATTTCACATGGAAATATCAAATTTTTGCTCAATTTTGGAATGAAAAAGAATATAGAGATGAATCCAAGTCTCCACTATGCTTTCAAGTGTCTATTAGTTCCAGATCTTTTATGCCTTAGACGTTTTTGTAAGATCTTTGCCTGGAATTTATACTGGCCAGACAGAAGAACAGGACTAAACTAATAATCCTTTTTGTTTGATGTATTATATGGAAATGTAGCTAAATCTTTCTTATTTTTCTACTGACATAGAGAAGAAAAGAATGTGGTTCTCAGAAATATTAAATATATGTTTCTGTGAGAATTTTATAATGCCTGGAATTGGGAAGGAGCAGATAGGAATGGAAGAAATGTCCTGGAAACACCTGTGGTTACAACTACATACATGTGTAACTACACATCCCTCTACTGGAAAAAGCCTTTCTGGTCAGTTCAACAAATCCTCATGCTCTGTATTTATCCATTGCCCTTATTTTTCAATTTGTTAGTAGCGGATTAATTTGAACCACAGTAATAATGTATAGAAAAGCATAATATACAGAAAAATGTCTGCGTTTTGGCTGTAGACCTCATTATATAATTTTCTTATCGTTATGTCTCTTTTTTAACTATTCTCCCCTTTCCAGTGTTTTTGGTTGAAATTTGTTTGATTACTAAATATCACAAAAACCTGAAAAAAACTCATCAAAATTCATAAATCATTTCACACTATTAGATACAACACACATAGATGATGTTCTGAATAGGACCAGACTTGAATTTCCCACCGAGTCAAGGTGGTTTTTTTCCGTTATGGCCCAGTGAATCAGGATTTCTCATCAAGCTAATGGTACCTCACAGCAGGTAAGGGTTTTCCCGATTAGCCTGACACTAAAATATTTAGCCTAACTTTGACGTTGTAGTGACTCAGGAATGAATGCCACTGCTGTTAGCAAGTTTTTGAGATGTGCTGCACACTCGGCATTGAAAATGCCCATGCTTGGGCAGACTTTTGTATTTCTCATGATGCATTGGCAACACAAGTGGAAGGGTTGTGGTGTTGGACAGTTCTTTTACCAGATAGCAATAAGCACCAGGCACCTTTAGCCAGTGTCTGTTGTGCTTTCCACAGTACAGAAGTCACTTGATTTTTGACTTATGTACTTGCTGCTGTTTTACAACCACTTGAGCTTTTTTGGGGCATTATTCAGGTGTTTGGTCCAATAATTCCTATCCCCATAAAATTGTCTGAGCTCAGTCAGACAAAGGACAAGTCCAAAACTGGGAAAACAACCTGACAGTTTTTTCTAGATGGGCAACAAGTGCAGACAGGGATAATGCAAACTTCAATTGCTCTTATAACTAAGAAGGGCTTTATTTTAATTTTTGGCAACAAGTTTTAAATCTAGGCAGGTTACACAAGGTACTACCTGTGTCTTTTTCTACCTGTGTCTTTTTCCCCTTATTTTTACTTTGTGATCTGGTGTCTGAGTGGGCTTTTTTCCAGTGAGGCTTCTGCCTGTTTCTTCTGTGCATTTTTTATGAGGTTGTTGCTGGTGAGATGCATTACTGCAGGCTTTTTTCCGTTTTGATAACCACAGCCTCCTGAAGGTGAGGAGACAAATAGTGTCTAAACATGCAGAAAGATCACAACACAGGACTAATCATATCAGCCACTTCACATCATAAGATAGATGCCAACTTCTCCTGGTTCGTGACAGGAAAGCCAGGAAACTGGCTTATCTGCTGTAATTTAAACTGTGTAATGCAAGTGGCTTTGATGATAGAGGTAAAGTTCTGCAAGCACAGCTGTGACCATGTGTTGCTTGGTAAGGTACCATTTTACCTATATGTGCTATGTGGAGAACAAACTCTGTACATGCAAATCAACAACCTGTTCACTAATCTGAAATTAGAAAGGAAGTAGGATATGAAACACACTTATAATATCGCACTAAAAAAGCCTGACAACTCACAGTCCAAAAATAATTGATTTATCAGACTGCATTGTTTCCTCTATGCTGATGGAAAATCTCCAGTAAATATACTTCCTGTGAGATCTTTCGTGTCTGTGTTAGAAAAACAACAGAAATAACCTTTCTGGTGTGTTCCTCCCAGTCTCAAAATGTGCAGACAAATTTATTTAATGATGTCTACACTCATGGTCCACTTTGTAGCTGGAGAAATTCTACTGATGTTTTTCACTCTGTTTGAACTTTGCAAGGAGTGCAGTGTTCAGAACCATTTCTTGTATATGAAGATGTACACAATTTTTTTTACCTAATCCATTTCCTATATTTCTCAACATATAATGAACTTTTTATACCTTCTGAGGGGAGACAAAAATATTGCAGAAACATTTGATCCTTGATATCTTTACCCAAAGGAAACACAAACGGTAGGACTACAAAAAAGATAATTTTAATTATTTTTGTTTTGTGAAGCCCGATTAATAAGTATGTAACAGTGGTGATCTTACTGCTATTATTTTAGACCTCCTGCTATCCCATTAAAAACTTCTCTTTGCAATTGGTTTCAGTACATTTATTTCATGGTACTGCTAATGGTGTTGACTTGACCCCAGAATGGAGTGGAAGAATAGCTGGTCCTACTTCAGATGATTACAGGCAAGAACACAGATTCTGTCTGCTGAGATCAATCCTATTTCCAGGGCAAAGGTAGCTTTGTCATATCCTTCTATTCCACACTCTTGAGCCGAATGTAATTACAGTAGACATTTTCATAGCTTCCAGAGCATGGAAAACGCCATTATAAATAACTAAAGTTTGGTCTCAATGAGCTTTGAATAACTAAGATTCATGAAGTAAAGTGACAGAAATCTCAAAGGATTCAGCACTCAATTTGAATGTTTCCAAATTTAAATCTATTAATTAAAGTAATTTAACTTGAATTAGTAAGCTGTGCTGCAGCAATGCGATTTCCAAAATGAACACAATTTAGAGAGTATTAGTTGGTTTAATTAGATGCCAATGTATTTCATTGTATTTATAGTAATGATGTTGGATGGTTTGATCTAAACAATAGCTTGTTTATATGAAGGACAACGCTTTTATTCCTTTCAGAATGATCTATTACCAGAAAAGTTGCTAAAAGAAATTGCACTTACCACTTCTATCGCACAAAATTACACAGCCCCACTAGACTTCCCTCTCCTTGAGTTTACATCCTCTGATGCACAAAAAAAGTTGCAATAACCTTTTACTGCATCTTATTTATTAACATCTAATTTTGAAAATGGTAATTACAGTGGAATGAAAAGCATGAACAATTTTAACTGATGATTAGAAGCATTTATATGCCAGTGAAGAAAACCCACAATATACCAAAGAAAATTAAGTTTATCTGGCCTTTCCACCTGTCTTACAAATCATTTACAAATTAATAACCATTGACAGTTTCATGAAACAGTGTCAGTCTTCATGATGACTGGCTGCTGTTCAAAGAAAAAGGCATGTATAAAAAGGTTGTGTAGGCATTTTCTATTCAAAAGCAAGCACAGAAGGAGAGGAAGGTAAGACAAAAAAGTGGAAAACACTTACACCAGATTTTAGTTTATCCACAGAACTATTATTTAGCTTATATCACCACATGAATTTGACTACATCAAAATGAAAATCAACATAATATGTAACAGTTTACTGAACGAGTTGGGAACTAATTAATATGAAAATATGGTGCGTCTCCTTAATAGGATCACTGAACCCTAGTCATTAAAAACTACTGTGGTTTAAAAGTTTATGTGAAACCAAATTAAATATTTCCTTCCTATCGTTTTCCATACAGAGAGTATTGGAGCTTTGGGAGCTACCTCTAAGTCTTAAGAGTTAGCCTCTAAGTCTTAAGTCATACAAAGGGCTTTTAAAAGTTTCACTGTTTGTAAATCAAGGTGATGCCTCGAGATGTTTTGGCTAGAGTAATTATTAGAGAAGCCGTGCAATTTTTGTCAATGCATCAAAAGCTCATCAATTACAATGGGGAAGCAACTATTTGCATTTGATACATATTTTAGGAAAGGGCTACTTATATGAGCAAAACAATAATTCCCTGAGCACAGAAATATTGTTCCTTCCACTATGCTGGCTTCTATATCTTAATCTTTCTATTTCCAGCTACTTATCCCTTTCACTCAATTTCATTCTAACAAGCCACTGACATGTTGAACCAAATGTCTGGAGCTATTGTGCACCATTCCTAGTATAGTCATTTATCTTAATGAAGACATGGAAAAGAGCACTCACTTTTGACAAAGGAATGCTTGAAAATAAATGGATCTTTCATGTAAAATGATTTGCTATGCTAAACTTAATCACTGCCTTAGGGCATTACTATTTCAAATATCCCTGTGACTGAATTGTAGCAAGTATTAAAATTTTGAAATTTCACTATAGTTATATATTGCTTATAATCATAATAAGGACTAGAGTTTCCTAACAGTTCCACCCAGCACAGCATGTATGAAAGCAACCATTTAAATATTGCCTACCAAAATGATGCAGAGGTTGTAATAATATCTTTATAGTGATGTAAGTTTATGTGTAGGAATCATATTTAATGATTCTAAATCATTAAAATCTTTCTCCATTTATGACTTAATATTTTACTGATTAAACATGAAAATTCCAGTTGAGTTCTAATTCTTTCACAGATAACCCAGGTCTACCTGGGTAGGATTCATCTCCACCTAGATTTGAGTATCTACATCTGAACTAGCCTTTAAACCATTTAAACCCTTTAAATCAACACAGATCAAACTGGTCATGTTGGAGTGAAGTGTACAGTGGTCTTCATCCTAGAGTGTATATCCAAATCATGTCAGAAAAACCAAATTCTCATGTGTTTTCTAGTTCAGCCAGAAGTACCCACATTGTGAGCCCCAGAAGATGAAATCAATGAGGACTCTGAAACCTTCAATTCTACTTGTACACCCCTGAGCTTGTGTAATCCTAATGCTCCCAGTAGGTGCCGTGCCTATGGAAATGCTGGTCACTTAGGCAACACTTCTGTTGATATATAAGAAGCAAGTTTGGCTCGCTCACTACTGCAAGAAATAACTGAGAAAGTTAAGAAGCTAAGAACCTATTAATGATCAAATCTGTTGAGTAATGAACTTTGGCATTTACATAATCACTTTCCATGAGACCTTGATGTGAAACAACAACAACAGAAAAATAACTGGAAAGAAGACTGTGAATAATTAATTATTTAAAAATTCTTTTTCTTCCTTTTTATTTTCTTTGCAGCGATTATCAGTGAGATAAAGAGAATATGACTTGTCTATGAATGTAATCTACCTGTAATTCAGTAAAGCCTTCTATACTGTCTCACACAGCATTCCCCTGGAGAAGCTGGCAGCCTATGGCTTGGACAGGTCTACTCTGGGTTAAAAACTGTCTGGATATCCAGACTCAGAGAGTGGTGGAGTTACATCCATTTGGTGGTGGATCACTAGTGGTGTTTCCCATGGCTCAGCACTGGGGCCAGTCCTACTGAGTATCTTTATCGATGATCTGGACAAAAGGATCAAGAGCACCCTCAGTCAGTTTGCAGACAAAGCAAGGCACTCCTACCAAGTTGGGTGGGAGTGTTGATCTGCTGTAGGGTAGGAAGGATCTGCAGAAGGATCTGGATCATTGGGCTGAGGTTCAACAAGGCAAAGTGCCCTTGGGTCGCAACAACCCTATGGGCTACTGCAGGCTGGGGGCAGAGTGTCTGGAAAGTGGCCTAGCGGAAAAGGACCTTGAGGTGCTGCTGGCAGTGGCTGAACAGGAGCCAGCAGGGTGCCCAGGTGGCCAAGGAGGCCACCTGGGCCTGTATCCAAAATAGTGTGGCCAGCAGGACTAGGGAAGTGATCATCGTCTGCAGTTGACTGTGGTGAGGTTGTACCTTGAGTTCTGTGTCCAGTTTTGGACCCTCACTTCAAGAAGGACATTGAGGTGCTGGAGCATGTCCAGAAAATGGCAACAAAGCTGGCGAAGAGCCTAGAGAATGAGTCATATGGGGGCATCTAGGGAGCTGGAGTTGCTTAGTCTGGAGATTCAGGGAAGACCTTACCACTCTCTACATCTGCCTGAAAGCAGCTTGTAGCAGGATAGGGGTCAGTCTCTTTTCCCAGGCAACTCTTGATAGGACAAGAGGAAATGGCCTGAAGCTGCACCAGGGAAAATTCAGACTGGACATCAGGAAGAATTTCTTAATGGAAAGGGTTGTCAAGCATTGAAATGGGCTCTCCAGGGAAGTGGTGGGGTCACCATCCCTGGAAGAGTTCAAGGAATGACTGGAGGTGGCACTTCGTGCTATGGTTTAGTTGGCATGGTGGTGTTTGATCAAAGGTTGAACTCAATGATCTTGGAGATCTTTTCCAACCTTAATTATTTTATTCTATTCTAATTATAGAAAAAAAAAATCACCAAATGAGATGGTTAGCTTAGATTCTCACACAGATTCTGTCAAAACTGAGCTAATAAAATACTGAACTGGCTGAACTGGCAAAAAACCACTGGCTATGGTCTCATTTGTCACAGACAACGAGCATTTTATTGATGTTTCCTTCATCTAGAGGAAAAACAAATGTTGCATACATGTGCGTCAAATAATTTAAGCATCAGCCTGTTCAACACTGGCCAGCACTTAGTCAACCTGTATAGCTACTTGGGCAAAATTTTTCTGACTTCAGAGGACCAATATAGATCGATGGAACTGATTCTAACAGTTGCTGATTTTCATCAGTGTTATTTTTCTCAGCACAGTACTTCACATATATCCTCACTGAATTTTCTTAACTGCTTTCAAACCATGTCATGTGAATTTTGAGCCTGTTCTCCAAGCCCTCCTTAGAACTTAGTGCCAGATGAAATCTTTATAAATCATGCTTTTCATTCCATTATCCAAGCTGCTGATGAAAACATCAGCCAGTTGTGACTCCAGTTGGGACCTTCGTGGAGCCTCACATGAGGCAGTCTTCCAGTTCAACATCAAACTCTGCTACAAACCACTCTCTGTGCATCTGTTTTTATGATTGTTCAATTCAGATCCCTTTGTTGCATTGCCAGCACGTTTTTTAGGTCCAAAAGTATAAAAAGTATAAATGTCTGCTACTGACACCTTTCCAGCTGAGTTATTTACCCTGTAAAGAAAGACATTGGTTTGACTGTGTTTGTTTCTGACAAACACATTCAACCTCTTGATTTACCACCTTATTATCCTCTAAGTACTCGTAACTTGACAGTTTAACAGTTCCATTTAATCAGGTGACTAGCTGGCAGACAGTATTTTGCTCTCAAAGGTTTTAAAGGTGGTATCTAATTACAACAAAATGCTAACACAGGTATCACTGTCTGCATGAATTGAAACACAGAGGGCCTCTAGGTCATGCTGGAACCAGACCCACTACTGCTGAGTAAGCTGCTCTGGAAGTGGCCCCAGTACAAAGCTGCACAATAACCGAGCAATTCTGACCTCAGGGCAGCTGCTGCTGCTGCTGGGTGCCGCTGCTGTATCATGCAGATATACCTGGTTTTTGGAAATCCCAGTTCAGGGATCTCCAACGTGGTTGTCATGTATGGGAAGATCTGCCTCCCTGAGTCCAGCAAGAACACCAATGCACAACCCTGGCCATGCAAAGAGTCCATATCAAGAAACACACACGAATCAGAAAATGAAAAATACAATAGAATAGTATAGTGACAGAAGCCAGCCAATTCAAGAGCAGTCACAGTAGCTGCTCCTTACACATGGTCTTTGTGAGAAGAAGCAGGTTTAAACAGCTGAACACTGCAAAAAGCTTGCAACCACTCCCGGATATTTTTCTAAAGGATGCATTCACAGTTCAGCATGGATTTCAGTACAGCATACACCTTGGAGGAAGACCAGTTTGGAGAAAAAAGTACTCTCTGTGCTCAAAAAATTATAGAACCCATGGGAAACAAGGTAAGCAACTAAATTATCCCCAAAATGTTTTCAAGTCAGTCAGTTTCCTTAAGTGATGGTAGTACTGATAATTGATGATGTACCACACCAAATGAAAATATCTGAAAAACATCCTGGTTGTCTGCTATGGCCTGGAAGTAGTCTCTTAGACATTGTGATACATTTCCCAGCAAAGTTAACAAGGGAATTCCACAGGGCTGACACATTTTTAATGGAGAGCATCTGTCTCTGAATACAGCTAATCTCAGTATGCCAGAGAAATGTTACAAAACATCTGCCTTTTTTTCCCCTGCAGACATGATATCCTTGCTAATATTCTATTCTAAGTCTTTGTTTCCATATGCTAAAATATGCTCTATGTCTTAAAGAGGATTTTCTGTTTTCCTTGCTGCCGAAGAACTTATATAGCTTTGCAAGTATGCAACAAGTCAGTACAGCACTGATAGATTATTTAAAGTGCACTTGGTGTATACCTAGGCTTTCCTTTTGCAGATATGTTTTTCTAGTATTTCTGAATGGTATTTGAGTGAAAAGGACATGTTTTCATACATTTTAGAGGATATAGACATTTTAAAGATTTCTGTAGAATCCATAAATTGTTGATTGTGGTGTCTTGCAGACATTCATGCTACTATGACAGCCTTGAGAATGGCTCTCATGAGAACCACTCTGTGTCATTAGGTGGCACTGTACAGCAATGCTGACAGCTTTAAGACTTCCTCAGCTCAAAAGGGACTTTTCAATTATCTAATCTGATTTTCTACATACTGTAGGCTATAGAAATCCAACAAGGAGCTCATGCCTCACTTCAAAACTGTGCTTCAATGAAAGCATGTTTCTAGATACAGGTTTCGACCTCAAGAAAAATTAAAACAAACAATACTGCAAGTCCTTAATTTCTCTTTCTGATAACAGAAAACAGTTTGTGTTTCAGATCTTTATCTCTGTTAAATAATTTTGACCTCTTAAACACTACTGAGATAAAATATGTTTTAATTCAGAGTAAGCAAAAGGGGGTGTGTTCCTAGCACCGCAGTAAAGCAGACCAGCATTAAATTCAGCATGATATTATAATAAAGTGTCTCCCTTCGGAAGCACCAGTCTCAGGAAGGAGCATTTGCTTTTTATAAATGCTGATACTCTGATACCCCTATGGAATTTCAGTTCCATTTAAACCACTTTTACTTTTGACTGGCTTTATAATCTCCAGCTTGTCCTTTCTGCTAACAGCCTATTTTCTTCTAGCTGTGTAGAAGGTTGTGGCATGTAAATTTTTCAATTTAATTCCCCCAAGTGTGATTGTACACAATTTTCACTAGTCAGAGTGGCATCAGGCAGTGACTTCATGCTTTCCACCAAGAACTCTGAAGGTTCATACAGAAGAGCAGATGAAGTTGTGTATATGCTTTTATATATTGCTCCTTTATATATGCAGTTCAGGCCCTGTCTGCATATAGCTGCATTACAAGAGCAAGTGTGTGCTAAATGTCTTCGGTTTTGTCACAAATTCAGCTCTTTCTGTCCTTACTGCCAGTCTCCAATAAATACTTCTTGTGAAAGCAGGTTAGGAGTGCTTATGGATACAGTTATAGTAGGAGATTTGAAGAGTTGGTTCCTTTGGTAGCAGATGAAAAGCCGGTGGGACTCCACAGGCTCCAAAACTCAGTAGCAGCCAGAACTACCTCCAGCCTCAGCCTCATATGACTGCCTAAGGCATCCGTGATGTCCAGACCTCAGAAGTGCTTCAGAAAATGCCTTTTGGGTGGAATGATGACTAAAAGCCTCCTGATGGTGTGAGACAAAAAAAATACTTTATGAGTTCCTCCCACACACAAGAAAGAAAGATTTGATATGTATCCATAGATAAACAAGATCTATCAGTGACACTGGAAATTGGACTTGGTTGTAAACCAGTTTTTCCTAAATTGAGATAAGCTGTAAAAATAGTCAAAATAAATAGTCAATATTTTACAATAGACATGTTTTAAAAAATAACTTTAAAAGTAGTTTTCAAGTGGAAAGATCAAGGTATGCCATTCTGGAATGATAAAACCCAGAATATTTCCGGAGTTCTGGGCTTTTCTTTTTTTCTCAACCAGAAATTAGTTTTATCAAAACTGGCATGTATGAAAACATAATTATATTTTCCATTTTGAAGTGCTTTGTGAAGTCTCCTAACCAGTCTTAATTTTTTTCCTGAATATTTTAGAGTTTTCAGGCTGGGTTAATCAGCTTTTATGACCTTCTCACATACAAAGTGAGGAATTGTCTTTGATTTTCTGTCTAGAAGATATGAGAGGGGTTCCTCCCCCTGGTGATTAGCAAGGGAAATCAAAATACTTTGTGTTACATTTTTCATTTCTTCCTGTGTAATTTCCAGAGCCACAGTCTGTTTTTGTATGAAGTCCCCGTGGGTATCTGTGAGCTCAACAAATAGACATTCAGAGCTTGCTTATTGTCAGTAATGAAGTAAAGGTCAATCTTTATATGAAGTCAGTGCTTGTGACTGTCAGAAAGAAAAAAGGCTTGTATAATATATCAAAAATAAGAGATGGCAAATAAAAAGGTGTGCTAGAAACAAGCACTCTTTCTCTGACTTGAACTAAAAACCTGAAACACGTAGGAGACCGAATCAGACTCTGTGTTGTCTCTGTGATACCTTGTTCTGTGATACCTTGTTCTGGAAGAGCACCCAGTCAAGACTCTGATATCTTCTGGCCAGTTCCAGTCACAAAAAACAAGTGCAACTGGTGGAATGGTGGAAGCAGCTGTCCACATTCCTCAAGGAATTAAGGCTGAAAGCATAGCATGAGAAAAATCATGTCTGGTAACAAAAGGGCTCACCCAGAGCATTGTTGTGGGACAGAATCCTACAGTGACCCAGCACATTTACTGTTTCCACTGACGACCTTGGCCCCATTAGAAATAAGGGAACAAAACTGGCTGATGACACAAGGTGCAAGATACTGTGAATACAGATGAACATCAGAGTATCCTGCTGCAGGAACTAGATGACCCAGAGTGCAAAAATAATAGAAATGATAAATGTAACAATGCTGCCTGCAATGCCATGAATTTAAGAGTAAAAATTTTTGCTGTAAGTAGGAGAAGCTTATTAGCTGAGAACAGTAAACACAAAAAGATCAAGTTACCTGAGTTTATCAAAAGATAGTCAACGTTCATAAATATGATGTCATATGAAAAAAGCAAACGTGATAATAGGGTGTGTCAAGAGAGGGGCTTCTAGCAGAGCCAGGGAAGTGATGGCACACACAATTTCAAAAGAAGAAGGTAAAATGGAAAAAGAGGCATAGAAAATGTAAATATGGAAAAATATAAGCTCACAATAATGAAACAAGGTCTGCAAGGAATAAATATAGAGACAAAATCCATTCATGGGAATAGTTATTCCACTGAACTCAGTGGAGGATGGGTCGGTCTCCAGACTCATAGATGTGGCCTCCATATGCCACATACATCATATGGAGAAAAATCTCCACATAATGTGTTTTAATCAAGAGCACCTCTACGTTATTTTAATCCAAAGGCTGCTTAAATAACAATATTCCAATAGGAAATATAGGCTGGTTTTTTCAGTCTTTCTATTAATCTGACTCAAAAAGTTTATTAAAATGATGTCCTGGAATGCACTATAGTATTTATAATGGCTCATGTTCTTTCTTTCAGCACTTGTAATTTTTCAAGCAATAGCAAAGTGTAGAAGGAAAGATCACTGATACTGACTGACCTTTATGTCTACTTTGCTATTTATATTGGCAGGGAAGTATGCAGAACAAAAGTAGGCAGGAAAACTCCTGATTTTTAGGAAAATCCTTTAAAAACTTGTGATTATATTGAAGTCACCTCTTACCTTATCTCTTCAATTTAAAATTTACTTGGCAATTTTCTATTTGTATATATAGAAGTTGTTTGATTGTTTTGTGGGTTTTATTTTGCTACACATTGCTGTATTGGTTGGGTAAGTAGTTTCTAGGATGAAATAAATAACAATTGGCAGTTTTATTTTCTTGGGCTAGAACAGAGCACAGTACACTCTTTTCAAGCAAAGATTAATGGAGCATGCTATGAAATCATAAAGAATTACATAATCATTATTCCATATTGTTATGTTCTACTTGCCCTCTACAAAGATATAAAGCAGAAAGAAAAAAACCCCAGAAAAACAGAAAATCACAAAGTTAATTTTCCATTTATGCTAATTAATATATATTAGTACCAGTAAAACTTTTAATTAATTCCTAAGTGACTGAGATTATAATGATTTTTATCTAAATAACTTGTGTTTCATTGTAAGGTTTGGTCAGTGAAGCTAGGTTGCAGTTGTGGCTTCATTAAGGAGAACTGTCAGAGTGAATATGACCATAAATTTCCCTTCCTCTTTCTGTTATTTTGATTTTTATTTTCACTTTTTAGCTGGTACTATTTGCTTTGCAAAATGACTGACGTGGTACACATCATTTCTTACTTTCAAATTCTTCCACACAAGATCAGAGTCTTCATTTCCCTGAGCAATCCGAGCACAGCAGCTGTCAAACTGCACCCTTCTTGCTGCTACTGCACTTTATGGCTTTGGATACATAGACGGTAAGGGAAAAGAGGAGTCTCCAGAGTCTGGAGTCTGTAAGGGGTGAGTGCCAAACGCAGACTGGAAAGCAGAGCAAAGGCTGAATTACTCTGACAAACATCTGGGGCAATAGGGAGTAATCTGATAGGCTATATGGATGGATGAGGAGGAAAGGAAGAAAAAAGGAAATTGTATCTATTTATAACTAGCTTTAAAAAATGTCTTAGTCCTCTCTTAATGTTATTTAGCCTTATGTATAACTACTGTAGATTTAACAGGAGTGGACGAAGAAAAGGCCCCTACCTAGTCACATGGAAGAGGATGTTATACATAGAGAATCCACTTTAGGCTGTAGCCTATGTGACAAACTGAGAAACTGTGAAATAAATTTTTTTTCACTCTCAGTGAAGCCTGTTTGCTTTTATTCCTACAGGGTGTAAATTTTTAGCCTTGAAATGTGTTGGGTGGCTGTCACAGGCAGAAATAGGAGCTTCAGACAATGTTTATTAGAGAAGCCCTCCAAACTCCTCTGACAGGAGCCTAAGTGTGGCTGGATTCAGCATTAGACTCAAACTTTGTAGAGGTTTCATGTGTATAGGAGTATACAGGACTATAAAGGTGTGATTGGTCCTTTATACAATTTTGTCCTTCAGGATTAAGGATGACAAACTAGATGTATTTATATAAAAATAAATTATTTATTACGATAATGACTAGACTAAAAGATCTTAATCAGAATTATTTGTTACACAGCATAAGTAGCTATAACTACTATCATAGTACACTCTTTTTGAAGCAGTATTGATGCAATTATATTAAAGCTAGAAAACCCAATTATTAAGTAGAGACTGATGTTATTTACTCACACCCACAACCATAGGAAAATCTCTTTCACTCAGCCTTGAGGAGTAACCCTGAGGAGCATCGTCACTCAAGAGAAGAATCTCCACACACACTCTGAGAAGGGATATGTTAGAAGCCCCCACCATTAAAAAGTGGAAGGAATTTTTATAGTATAAAGTGATTGACTGTCAGTCATATATCTCTGGGCCAGCTGTGCTAGTTCAGCATTTTTAGATGAGTTATCAGTAGTATCTGTTGTTGGTTCCTTTATCAGAGACTTTACCTCTTCTGCCACATCTTCACCTCACTGTCAGGGTGCTTAACTTTGGAATTGAATCAGGCTTGGTTCAGCATTTTTCAGCACCAGAAGCAGCAAGACAACTCTTTCTCCATTCACCACTGACAGCTTTGCAAATAGAATGCTGTTTGAGTTGTTTCACTCCCCATTCCAGGCAGAGCATACTGCTACAGTGGCTTATACTTTAATTGCTTTAATTTGAACATTTAATTCTGAAAGAATGATTCACTGCAAATTTATATCTCTCTAGGGCTGTCAGTTTTGTTCTTCCACTTAATGAATATATAATATTAATAGAGCTGCAACTTTCTCTGTTCTTATGAAATTTCAGTAGATTATGTAATTATTTTTGTGTATATTTCCTTTTATAAGCATTTCTAAATAATCGTTTAGATCTAGATGACTAATACACAGTAATTAATTTATTATGGTATTTAAACTTCTGTACATATGGATATTGGGCTGCAATTTTCTCAAGCATTCACTGTCAAAACCAGTTATGCAGTAGCTGATACGAGTGTATATATTCTGTACTTGTATCAGATAGCCAAAATGCTGGTTTGTATATATGCTACAAGCCATTTAAGCTTCTATTTTGTTTTGGATGTATGTTTCCAGCATGAATGTTTATAGTTTTGAGGGCTGTAGTTTTTGTATGTGCTCCAGCCAGACCTCATCAGCCAAGTCCTTCAGTAATATTCAGTCTAGAAGGTTACATTGGTAATGATGTTCAGAGAGAGAGAGAGCATAAAACTAGCCAGAGCACAACAAAAGTGCAGTCCCTAACACACACACACTGTCGCTGTTGTATCGGGGACGGCAATAGAGGCGACATGGACTCCAGACGAGAAAAAAGTGTTTATTATAAAAAAACCCAGTCCTTATATAGCCAGGTCTGCACAAGTGGCAAGTACTCATTTTCTCTCTGACCAACCACCTCTCAAGATCTTTGGTTAACCACTACAACACCCATTTCAAAATATTTTCCAGTCAGTAACATGACAAACAACAGATGTGAGATAGTGGCATGTCAGTTTACAAAAAACCTCGTTACTGTTCCCAGGCAGCGTGTGTGTGGAAATCTTGCTTTCTCACAGACACTGGCTGGAAGCTGGAAAATTTCTCTCTGACCAAGCTTTCAGCATCCACAACACACCACCGTTCTTGCAGCTCCTCCTTTTACTTCTGCTGCTTGACTGATGGCCAAACCATATCCTGTGCAAACGTTTAGAGGCTTCAGGCTTTCATTTTTTTGTTTCCTCAATTGTCTAATTTACAGCACTAGAAATCCAAAAGAATTTCAAAAGTTTCAGCACAGTTTTTCATACCTACATCTGTGTAATACACAGAAACCTGAGAATCTTGTCTCTACACGTAAAAGTTATGAGCTTGCATATAATGAAGGTAACCACAAAAGCTATTGTCACCATTAATAAATATGATCTTGACTGAAAATAACTTACGCTTCTAAATGTCTATGCACATTTTCACTGAGGCTGAATAATTAGAAAGGATTCTTTTTTTTAATAAATTCAAGTTTTTTCTACACATTGATTTGGCTGTGCTAATAAGACAGTTTCATTAGGATTCATGTGCTAAGACTACAGTCTCTTAGAAATTTGCAGTATACTGATTGTGTATGAGACAGACTATGAAAGAACTGAAAAGCCTCATTCAGATGCCAAATATCTAATTCCAGGACTGAGTCCTGCATTTTTTTTCAGCAGTCTTTTGAACAGTATTTTCCACTTTGAAATAGGGTCTTTCCATCTTGTATCTATAGATCTAGGCAGCTAGTGGAAAACTTGATGTGTGAAAAACAAGCACTTAGAATAAACCTGATTTAAAAGTATACACATTGTATTTTCATGATGCTCATTGTGTCCCCAGCTTCTTTGTTAATAGAAATATTTTTTATTAACTAGATGAATATGTACAGTCTGGCAATTTTGTTACCTAAATTAGGGAAAAAAACCAAAGATAATGTCTGTTTTCTGTTGGTTTTGAGATGAAACACTTAAACTTTAGCCAGCATTGTTGCCATTCTGTTTAAGATTTCCATTCTTGCTCCAAAATCCCAGGTGAAAATGCAGAAAACTCAGCCTATCTGCCTTGTATCTAATTCCTTGTATCTTGTCGTGTCATTATTTAAGGGCCAGGACATTTCCTGGCTCACTTACCATGAGGTTTACAAGGCAGCTACGTATCACAAAAGCCCTCTCTTGAGACTGCAGCTAAGCTGCTGAGAGGTCTCTTTTCATTAGACTATTAAAACAGTATAGCACTGTGATGGAAAGAAATTTCTCAAGCTATCTCCTTTGCAATGAACATTTTCAAATTTTCATGCTGCTGTTCTGAAACTTAACATCATTCATATCAGGAGCCTTGGAGAATTTATTTTATTCTTTTCCTTTGCTTAAAATGATTTTTCCTGTGACTGGTGTCAAAAAATATCAGTATAGCTAAAAATAAGTATTTTAAATATAGAGGGAAGACAGAGCTATTTTTCAGGTTAAGTGACCGCTGCAGTTTTCTGGACTGAGTCCTCAGTCATCTTGTATCAACACAGAGATACCACAGAAATGCTTTATAATTTGAGTCTTCTGTATTCTTCCAAAAATATTATTCTGCTTCAGCAAACCCAATAATATGTGCCAGAAGATATTGCATCATTCGTGTTGGCTGAACTGGATGCTGAGGAGGTGGATATTTGGTGATAAATGAGAATGAAATAAAGGCAGCATACAAGCACATTTGCAGGTGATTTTGTAAGGACTGACTAAATGAGAGGGATTGGATTAGCAGAGAGAGTAAAGGACAGCAAATTTCTCAAAATGTGAAAGAATGCATAAATTATGGTTCTTTAACAAAGCTGTTTTATAGCATCCAACTACATTACCAGAGACATGAACCCACAGGTGACCTGGTGACCTGGTCATGACAGGGAGATGTGGAATGGAAAGTTATTTCTTTCCCTCATGCAAACTATAATATGCTGTGACTCCATGTCGTGTATGCGAGAAAAGGCAAAATTCAAGGAGAAACTAGTGTTTTAAAGTTCATTCATTTTAGCTTTAGATTTAGAAGCTAAGGATACTAGAAAAAATAGGAGAAATGGAATAGCGGAAAGCTATGGAATACAAAGGAATTGTAATTCCACAAATGAAAAGCTAAATTAAAAGTCTTCATTTTTATTCTGAAGTGATATAGTGTGACATGCAGGCAAGAATCTGGCCACCCCTGGGACTGTAGTTCCCTGTGGGTTCAGAGCACCCTGTTGCAACCATCATATGCCCTTGAACCCAGGTTCATATTTGGCAAAGTCTGTATCAGGCAGAGCAGCACCACCACTGATAATTCACCAGATTTATGCTGGTGTGACATAAATATGTGACAGCTGCCATCTTGGGTACTTTTCAATTGTTGGACATCTGTCATGGTTAGACACTGAACACAATGCCAGTGCCCCATGAAAATATATTTTTACTGCTGTGAGATGTGATCAGGAACAGAGCAGAGCAGGCTCAGACCTAGGAATAGGAAAAAAAACTTTAATAAACTACATTAAGGAAAGAGACACACAGGAAACATGAAAACTCTCTGAAACATTCCTCCTCCTCCCAACTTCCACCCTTCCCACAATCAGACAAAACCTTGGATTTTCTGATCGGTTACCAATACTCAAATAATCAATTCTCAGTTCATTTAAGAAGAGAGGAGTCTCTCTTGCAAACCATAGTGTCCTTCCATGTCTGGTGCTCTCACCACCATCCATGGATTGAGACTGCCCTCAGGATTCAATGACGCTTTACCAAGTACCAGAAGCTCCTTTTTGGGACAAAGAGTCCCCCCCATTTTATAACCCCTGGGGCCGAGGGTTTCTTCTGCTGTGAAGAGAGGGGGCACAACCACACCCTCTTCCTGGTCTTCTGCTCCGAAGACAGAGGGAACCACCACACCCTCTTCCTGGTCTTCTTCGCTGAAGACAGAGAGCATTACCCCACCCTCTTCATCCTCTCTCCTTCTTCATCCACTTGGCATCAGCATCACTGCAGCAGGTCGCCTTATCTGGCATCCAGCCACTGCATCCACCTAACTGCAGTCTCACGTATTAAAGACAGATTGTTCAGTCTATGGCTATACAAGATAAGTCCAGCCAAAGCCACTCCATCATCTCCTCCCACCAAATTCTTCCCATCAATTTCTTTAACGTCACAGAATTCCAGGCTGTCTCTCTCCTCACTCCAAAACACTGCACAGGAGGATTCATGTTTCATAAAGCTTTCTTTTCCCCAAGGAAGAGAAGGGTTAAAAAGTCTCTGCTGCTACTGCCGTGCAGTCAGCTCCAGGACTCCCAAGGCCGGGAAACCTCCCCCGCTCCGTTCGGCTGGCACAGATGCAGTCTCTCTCTCTGGGAGGTGGGGGGGGAGAGGGGGGGGTAGAGAACCATCTCTTTGTCTCTCCACCCTTCCATCCTGCAAAAAGCTGGCTTAGTCCAT
This sequence comes from Dryoscopus gambensis, assembly GCA_013389985.1. Lineage (NCBI taxonomy): Eukaryota > Metazoa > Chordata > Aves > Passeriformes > Malaconotidae > Dryoscopus > Dryoscopus gambensis. The sequence continues at coordinate 27,116 of WEIT01029641.1, read as the reverse complement.
TCCCTTCCATCTCCTTCCCTCTCTCTCCGAGCTCCGGACTACCTCTCATCCTCAGGCCGAGTGACTTCAGGCCGCATGGCTGCCCCTCCCCCACCCAGGCCCAGGCCCAGGCCTTCAGGCCCTGAGCTGGGTGAGGGAGGAGATATGCTCCTTTCGGTAGCCGGAACACAAAAGGAAGTACCTCTGTGAATCTTTCCTTTATCTCCTCATGTTCTCAGAGGTGACACATCTCCTTAGTGGCCACACCAGATGCCAATATTCACTTCTAATCCATGATTGGTTTGACTACACCTTCCTTAAAAAACACCCTTCCTGTCAAACCAGGACAACATCATATTGGAGTTTTTAAAGCCGTTTCCCTAAAGAGTTTTTCAGTTGTTTATACAGTGTCTGCTAAAAAGGCCCGTTGAGACAACATCTTTCATATGTGGCTGATTCTTTTTGAATATTCATTTTCTGTATGCAGTAAAAGTTTGCCTACCTGTTGCACTGAACTGCATGGCATCCCCTAAATGAGCTGTCAGCTTGAGTACTACAAGCACTAAAGTCAACTTAGCTATGTATGTTACTCAAATATTGCACGCAACACCATTTTCCTTGTAGTATTTAAGATGTCTCACTTAAAAGGAGATTAGGTACCTCTACACTTTTATGCCACATAGACAATTTGTCAGTGCTAATGAAGCTATGGGAAGTGTCAATATTATCTTTTAAACACAGGTACTGCTAATATTAGTCTCTTGTTAGGGGTGACAAGAGACCACAGCTAATATTATGTCATTAAATACAGAGATAGGGAGTTATTTTGTCATTCAGGATAATTATTGTGTTACTCTTTGCTGCTCCATAGAAGCCAGGTTGGCTGTGCAATCACTGTACTGTGGTGATAGCTGGCTGCATGTGGTAGGCTGGAATCATGAAAGCAGTAAGGCTTTTGATAATGCAAATAGGAACTGCACTCAGCTCCTTCAAAAGTGAAATGAATTACAGCTGAGAGAATTTTGGCAGAAGATAAATGTAATAGGTTGAACCTGAGTTGATTGATGGGCTTTTGGGCCAATCACTTTTGCAATTTTGCATATAAAAAGCCTGTGCAAGTGTGGGAGCTTCCCCTTTGTTTCTGGGCTCAATGGCTGAGGCATGGCCGGAGAGCCTGGGCCCAGGGTCCGAGCCAGACCTCCCTCCTCAACCCCTCGGTGTGGTGGCAGCGCGGGCCCGGTCCTTCCCCTCCAGGGAGAGGACTGTCCCTGCTCCGAGGGCAGCATCACCGAGGCCATGTGGCCGAGATGATCTGAGGCACAGGACCGGCAGGGCACCCTTGCATCCAGCACAGCTCTTGCCAAAGCCGAAGAAACACCCCACACTGCAGCCAGCAAAGCCACCTTTTCTTTCAAGTCAGCGAAGAAAGAAAAGTAAAGTCACATGGGACAAAGCTGAGCATGGCGGCCCCAAGGTCAGAAACAGAGGGAAAGGGATGAGATCATGTGGGAAGGCAGCTAAGTGGCAATAGGAAAAGAGGGCTGTTGCACTTTTTTGGCACGAAGCTTAAAAATGCTTCTTGCAAAGCCATAGAAAGGACTTTAATCCATTTGGAAAAATTTTGGGGGATGGGAAATTCTTGTGCAGCCTGTGACTTTAAAGGAAGGCCCACGCCAGGCCATATAGAAGCTGTGAGAAGCTGTTATAGAGAGGCCCATGCCAGGTGACATAGAAGTGAGAAACTGTTAAAGATTTGAAGCAGAAAATCTTTGCTTTCAGGCTAAGATAACTCATCCTTAAAAGATTAAACCCCCATTTTCTCCTGTGGCTGATGACTTAGCAGTGTGCGAAGACTGCGAAAGATTCATGGGAGAGATACCTTTTTCACTTCAACAGATTGTTTTCCTGGGTGGACTGTTAGTTTATGAAAACTCTGTGGCGCAGTAGAAGAACCTTTTCTCCTTAAGCATAAAAAGACTCTTAGAAAAAGTGCAACTCTAACCCAAATGCCATGTTTTTTGTTTTCACTTGTGAAAGGTTTGTGGTAAAAGAGGAAGCATTGGGAAAGAAAGGTGTTTAAAGGTTTGCTTTAATTTCTTGTCATTTCTTCTTTTTTTTTCATTCTGTTAGTAATAAATTTTCCTTTATATTGCAACTGTTAAATGTGGATCTTGTTTTGCCCCAAAGTTTCTTTACATTTTCCTCAATAAATCCATATTCCCCTTATGCACGTAATTGGCTTTCGTGTGTTTGGCGTTTAAACCAGCATCAAACCATGACAATGACAAAACTTTGTAACCAAATTTTTGTTGTAAAAATAGATGTAATTCACTGATATTCCATAGAACCATAGAAAAATTTAGGTTGAAAGGTACCTTTGAAGATTGTTTAGTCCAACACCCTTGCAGTGTGCTGGGACACCTTCAATGCCATCTTTTTGATCAGAGCTTCATCCAGTGTGACTTTGAATGTTTCCAAGGATGAGGCATCCACCACCTCCCTGGGCAACCCATTCCAGTATTTCACTACCTCCACTGTAAAAAAACTATTTCTTCATATCTAGTCTAATTCTACCCATTTTTAGTTGAAAGTCATCAATCCTTGTCCTTTCACAACAGGCCCTGCTAAAATGTTTGTCCCCACTTTCTTTTAAGCCCCCTTTAAGTACCAAAAGGTTGCAATAAGGTCACCCTGCAGCCTTCCCTTCCCCAGACTGAACAACCCCAACTCTGTCAGCCTTTCCTCATAGAAGAGGTGATCCGTCCTTCTGATCATCTTTGTGACCCTCCTTTGGACTCTCTCCAACAGGTCCATGTCCTTGCTGTGCTGAGGACCCCAGAGCTGGATGCAGCAGTTCAGGTGGGGTCTCACCAGAGCAGAGTGGAGGAGCAGAATCACCTCCCTTGCCCTGCTGCCTGTGTATGGTTTGATGCTGACCAGGATGTGGCTGGCTTTCTGGGTTTTGAGCACATCTATATGTCCAGCTATAATTTGGCTTTTAATATAGGTTTTAATAATAGCTTTTAATTTACCTTAAAAAGGTTTTTCAGTTCAAGAATAAGTTTTGTGGTATAAGCCAGACACATACACAAAAACCAGGCAGGATGTTGAGGCTCCTCTGCTCATGACACACACTCTTGCCCAAAAAAGGAATTTGAAATGGAGCCACTTCCAAAGGAGCACACCAAGCATTGCTGACTTGGCTAGACTTGCTCCAATTCTTGCAGTTTCTGAAAGAACTGACTTAATGTGAAGAGGGTTTGGGTTTGTGTGGCTTAGAAGTTAATGTTTTATTAAAAGGAATTTCTTATCCAGAGAACGTATGAGAAATTTTATATTAAATTCTTCTAAAGTTATTCAGAGGTTTTCCTGCCATCAAAGGTTCAGAACTGTGCATAATTATAACTGTGTATGATATCATCAGGAAGTCCTTTCAGGATCTCAGATTCATTTCAGATTAGATCAGGTCCCTAGGTCTTTACTTTTGTATGAGACTATTTTCAACAAAAGCATTTCCAGAAACAGTTTCTTCACAACGCCTTTTTTAACCTGCTGTTTCATTCCTTCTGGTATCTGACCTTGTGCTATCTATCTCCTAAAAATATCAAAACTAAACCCTCAGACTGATTGCTAAGGTCTGGTTATCAGAAATGGCATATAACAAATTTAATTGTGTTGCAGTATTACTAGCACGGTTTTCTGTGAGAGGGATTGTACATAGTGAAACACACAAAAGAAGAAGGATGCTAAGCAAAATGAGTTAAGTATTTGATTGTTCAGCACAGCTAAGAACTAATCTTCCCCCACTGAAATTAATAGAATTGCTGCTACAGACTAACAGATGTGAAGAGTCTGCCCTGATCTAAATAAAGGGAGGTAAAACCATATTCCTAAGAGGGCCTGAGACTCTCACGGAACGTTTTCTATCTGTGCTGGTGATAACACAGACCCTCTCTTATTACACTGACATGCTGTGAATTTTTTTTTCTCTTTTTAGACTAAAGGAGTTAAAGAAATGTATAAATTATTGCATTAAGGGGAAAAGAGAAATACAGGTGGTAGAAGAAGAAGAGGCATCAGTGGACAGCCGGCTTTACAGGCATGCCGGTGTGTTGAAAGATCCTGGTCTTTATAATAGCATGACTTTTTTGGCAAAAGCTTTACTTCTACCTTCCACTGCATCTTGTTTCTTGTCCTTCTTCTGCAACTATGCATCAAAGAAAACTCAGCATTTTTAGTACTTTCTTTTGCTATTACTTGTACCTGAAATCTTTGCTGTTTCCAGTTTCTTTATGAAAGAACGGATGTTCCCTTTCTGTCCTTGCATTACAGCCACAGGCTTAATCGACAGCAGAGCTCCCAACCCAAATTCATCTGTCACTGCTGGAGAGCCAGCCAGTCCCACTGATCTCTGCAAGACTGGCCACTTCACTGTGCTGACAACAGGCTTGGAGCTGCAGGCCGGCTGTCCCCAACAGACAGGGCAAGGTGTATGTGCAAATGGTGTTTATTTTCACCTCATATCTGAATGTCATAAATGTCATCTCCAAGAGCAAGCTGTGATGCACAAAGAAAGAGAAGTGAGGTTCTTAAATCAAGTGGCTTCACAAAATGAATTTTAAGGGAGCACTGAATCCAAGCTCATGCAGAGGTACATACCTGTATTGATTAATGTACAGCTACCTATCTTTCCCAAACCTGGTATTTATCCAGGCATTCAGCAAAGAACTCTTCCTATTACAGGAGGCTATTACTTTTGGTATCTGTCAGGACAGTATCAGCACTTCTATAATCACATTTGTACTCATTGTTTTGGAAGAAATTAACTATTTATTCTTGAAAAGGAGAAATACGTTTGGGCACATCCAGTGAAAATTGAAGTTTTATCGTCTATTACAATGACGTGAGACTGCCTTCAGGCACCAGTGGCACATGACCAGTAAATACACAGTGAACATGCTGATAAGACTATCTGCTGTGGTCAGGTATGCAGAAGCTGAAGAGAGACTACAGACTGTATTTACTTCTACTGCTGTTGTATTTTGCTGTGGAGAGTTAAAAGCCGGAATCTTAATATTCTGTAGTATCTTTTTAAAAATCAGATAAATATTTTGTTGAGCTTGCTGCCCAGTTTTGATCAGAAGAGGTGGAGATCTCAATGATCATTACGTGTCTACAAAATTTATAAAAGGGAATGGAAAAAGGACATTGTGTGAATATTTGGAAATTCACTCCACCACCTTTTAGGTGTTAAGACTCTTATTTTGCAGGCCAGTCTCCTGTGACTGCAGGAGCCTGTGCTCTAGGGAAAGATGCCACAGGAGCACGGGGCATAACCAAGAGCCTCTGACCAATGCTCCCACCAGATCTTTCATCAAGGAACAAGCCATAACCAGGCTTCAGTGGGTTTCTGGTGCTTGGGGAGCTAATTGTTTCCAGATGCATTTCTTCTTAATTCAGAGCTCTAGGGGCAAGAAAGGGCTGTGGATGAACTTTGACTTAAAGGTCCCACAATGGGATAAAAGGTTCCCATAGCTGCTGGCTATTGCTCTGCCTTCACTATCCCATGGACACCCCTTGGACAACCTGAAAGTGTATTTTATCTGACATAACTGTGCTGTTTATCACAAAAGCTCCCTTTCCTAATGACTGCATTCCATATGCCTAACAGATAATTTTCTACTTTAGTAGTATGGTTTCCTTACTACCAGGTTCTACTACTTTCCATAGTCTTGAAACCTTTGGTATGCCAACCTTGCAAATAATGGGCCACTGTATAGTTTCTAAAGGTCTTCTATTAAAAATATTTAAATAACTAAGAAGAGTGAAAAAGATATTTGTAAATATTTTTACTCTTTGAGTGAAAATAAAATGTATTATTTATTATTGCATCTATGAAAAGACAGACCTTCCTAGAAGCAGGACAACCTCCTTGAATATGTTATAGTGAGATAGCACTGTGTAATTTTTTAACTTAGATACATATTTTGAGTTATTATCCTTGCCTGTTCTCTTTTCTGTTCTTATTTTCCCCTTCCTCCCATCACTCCCCCTTTATTTTAATATCTTAATTATTTGGATATTTCTGTTATTGAATGAATAACGAAGCACGGCTTGGCAAGAATCACAGATACAAAACTAATAACATTCTTTGCAGTTAATAGAACCTCAGTATTTCCAGAACACCTGATATTTTAGTGTCCTCAAAATTTACTGCATTCGTGGAAGTAGCTGTGATCTCTTCAGACAATATCTGCAATGGATATAAAAGCTTAATGATGTTCATAAAACTGCATGAAAAACAAGGAAGAAAAATTTGATTATTATATTTCTTTTATTTTTAAAGGCTTTCAGCTGGTCCTAGAATTATCCTGTCATACCTTTTCTTCTTTGTTGTTTCAAAGTAAAAACAAGTTGATTTATTAAGGAATAAAGTCTTTCCATGGAAAGACAGATACCAGTTTCTACTATTTGAATATTCAGAATGCTCATCTTTGCATAACTGACAGAGTAGATTACAAGAAACTGGTTGAGGAGACAGTTTACCTCTCCTTCACACCCTGGTTTTGAGAGGAGGAAGATTTTTTAGGGACACTGATTTAGCTCAGTGGTACAGGAAAAAATGAAGTGAAAATAACATCATAACAGGATCAAGATGTTCTATAATGTATGGTTATTAGTTGTGACACCTAAACAACATAAAACCCGCAGAAAATGAGAGCTTGACAAAACACTTAAAACCTTTGAATATTAATAATTTTTTTGGTGGTAACAGATTTTGGTTTAAAATCTCTTGTATTTAAGAGTGACCAATGAACCATATTGCCCTTGCAGCACAGTGAACAATACTTGGTGTTATCTCACTAGGACAGAGGATTGATGGGCTTCTTTGGTGTCTCTATACAGTTACAGCTTAATTGTTCTTTCTCGCCTACTGAATTTTCATTGATTTTTCAGTCTGGTTCCTTCTGCCATTCTGAGAACCTCAAAGGAAACTGAGGAGAAATGAAAAATGAAGCTGAGAAGGAGAATCCTTGTCAACAGGAATTCCCTACAGAGAACTCAAGGCAGAGTCTGCAGCCCCACCAGGTGCTTCACAGACTGATAGACACAAAAATTACAGAACTCATTTAAAGGTTGGCTGTAGTCTGCCATCCATAGATAAAATGAAGTACAAAAACCAGCTGAAAACAAGCCTAGAAGTGGGTATGTAGGTGTTACAGTGGGGTTCTGCAACCTTCCTGGAGACAGCTTAGTCCATAGAAGAAATCAGAAAAGGCTCATCTTTGTAGATATTTCAGCAGATATTTATTAGTGGCCACATGGTCCGGAGCCAGCACACAGACTGAGCAATCATCCCCGAACCCAGAGTCCCCTGGGCCCGAGGGCCGTGCTGGGACCCATCGCAGCCCACAGTCGGGGTACGTGTGACCGAGGAGCAGGGGCCAGAAGACCCTGTGCATGCTCTGCACCCCAGGGGCCCTCCCCTCAGGGGAACGGGGTGGGGATCCTTCAACATGTAGGTATGTCTTTTACATGACATTTTAATATATTATATGTCTTTGTATGAAAAATAGCCTTGCTTCTTTCATTTTGACCAATAGGCAAGAAAAGTTCATTTATTAAGAGTGGGGTATAAGTGATTACTAGCGATGGATATTTTACACAGTAATTTTTAGTTATTTTCCCATTGACGGATAGATCTAGATTTTTCTCAGTGTGTAACAAATCTCTGAATGGTATATACCAGCAGTTTAATCATTTGAGTGGCTCTTGAACCTCATCCATCTCTTACATCTATGTGTGTGGCACAGTTTTTCCTCTGACAGAACTATTAACTCAAATAAACTGGAATATGTCTATTGCCTAAATGGAATATGAAAGATTTTCTACTGTATGTTTATGATTTACCAGATGAAAATTCAAAGTTCATCAGATTTCTAGGATAGGTTTTCTTTTAAAAATCTGAATGTTCATGCATATTTATGCTTACATCATTAGTTCCCATGAATACTCCGGAAGCAAACTGATCTTAGAGCAAGACTATCATCAAATATTTTTCTGTTCTGTCTAATCTGGTCTAGACCACAACAAGAAAAAAAAACAGTGGTCTCAAGGAGAAATAAACATTTCTCCATGCTAAGGAATCAGAATGTTCTACATATGTGATGTAAAGGGCTTCCCTAAGGATAAAAGAAGTCTTCAGAAGATAATCTGAGAATTCTATGAGACACTTTATATTTGCTTTTCACCAGCTTTTTGGGAACTGTTGTACCATTAGCCTTTTTTTATCACAGAATTTTTCACCCATTCCTATAATTTATGTAGTGACAAAAGACAAAAAGAAGTGCTAGACAATGAATCGTCCACAGAGGAAAAGATTAGTGGTGACAACATGCACAAATAGCACTATGAACCTTCTGTAATGAGAGGCTGATGAATGATACCATCATAGAAAAAATAAACTTGTTTATTTTACTCCTTATATTAATGTAACACCTATGAGCTGTAAAACCATGATCCCGATGTATTCAGCAAGTAGTAAAGACCACCATCTCTGGCACAGAATGCTTTGTATCAGTGACATCTCATAAGGACTGCAATGCCGTCAATAAACTTGGCTTGCATCACCCCAGGTGTCTTACTACTGATGTCTCATCTTTTTCTTTAGCAGTCATGCTGAAACTGTTCAGCAGAAGGTATCAGGTATCAAAAATGCTCTAGGTATTACCTATATTTATATTACCTGTAATATATGTAAATTACTTATAATAGGTATTAGAGGTATGAGTAACACCTAATATCCTCACTATATCAGTAATTTGCCATTGAAAGGCAGAATAATGGATGTATAAAATACATATAAATCCTCATGTATGTAACATCCCTTCTGAAATCTGTCATGCAGGGAACTGTAGAATTGTGGACTACGATGGATATTTGAAATTGAGCTCTGAAGAGACAGCAAAACCACATTAGCTCTGAGTCTATGACACTTGTCAGGGAGAAAAAACCCAAAAACTCAAACACCAAAAATCAAGCAGAGGACTGTGTCAATGAAGAACACTTCTCAAATTAAAAGGTAAACACTGATTCTCAAAGTCTCACCTAAGAAACTGGCTCAGCTTGTTCTGAACAGAAGCCTCTCAGCCCAAATGGACACAAACAGGAAAGGGACTGAAAAATATAAAGTTAACTCTCCTGAAGCACTAGGGACCAGCTGTTATTCATTCTTTGAGGAACAATCTGACATTCAGGATTCTTGTAGTAAGAAGTAAAGTTACTGACCTGCAACACTTAACTACTGTGCCTGAAGCTCTCTATGGGACAGTGAGGAAACAAGAAGGAGACAGCTGGAAAGCTGCAGTCACTGCCAGAGCACAAAGGGGAAAGCTTAAAATCAGATGTCAGAAAAAATAAAGCCAGGAGTACAACTTCAGATTGGAAAGACTTCCTGGAAAAGCTGAAATAGAAAATCTAGTTGGGCATTAAAAGTGCTGCTGCAAAATTGTGAAAGTTGAGCTGTCTACAAGAGACACTTCACTCATTTGAGTAATGCAGTATGAAATGTAATGTCACTGATTCTCATCCCGTGGGCTCCAGCATAAAGAAAACTGCCTGATGAAGAAATTGCATCATTTTCAACATAAGGTTTAATTATTAAAGTGAAAGGAATTACCTAGAAGGACATTATTTTTCCCCCCCACAATTAAAAAAGAACAGGTGGAGGAGCAGTCAGGAAAACACCAGTCTGCTACAATTGGTAAAATCCCCATTTAGAGTTCTGTCTTGGTTTGAAAAGACAGGCGTCAGCTTAAGGAAGGCAGGAGCCTCCCTTGAAATGGAAACTGTAAACCCCCTCCCTCCGAATTACTAGAAATTTGAAATTAAGGGGCACTCAGGCAAAGAAAAATGGAAATAGGAATAACAGTTCTTTACTAGGAAGTTTGAACAAGAACAAATGCAATAGTACAAAACAAAACAAAACCAAAAGCACTGACAGAGTCAGAAGAATACAACCTGACACCCTGTTGGTCAGAGAGTTGGGAGCAG
>WEIT01029641.1:1134-16917 GCA_013389985.1 Dryoscopus gambensis | reverse complement strand
GCAGGAGGCATTCATGGACCCATTCACAGGAGCATGGCCACATCTGGTCTCAGCAGATGGTGATAGAATACAAGCTCCCAGGCACATCCCACCCTGCACCCCAGGACAAGTTCTTATATCGTATCTTATACAGATGAGGCTATTTTCAAGTCACTCAAGGCAAAAATCCGTATCTCAGGCAATCAAGAGAATACTAGTGATAAAGTATTTAAAAATTTCCAGTAGAAGATGAAAGCAACAAGAAGGAAAATGGAAGGGGAAAATTGCAAAGATTAGAAATGAATATGGGTTTATTTGAAAAAAGTTTACTATTCAAGGTGGGATACATAAGATTTTTTTCTCTAGAGAAATAGAGGTATAACAAGCAGACCAGTATCAGAACTAATAGTGATGGAAGTAAATGGAAGAGAAAACCACTGGTTCTTCCCAAGGCAACCCCAGTTACCAGAAGTGTCCATGAAGGGAAGAATTAGACCTCCAAAACAAAGGATGTACTTGTCTTGGACTGCAATATAATGAGCCCAAGCTGTAACAGAGACAAATATATACAAAAATTGTGCTAGGGACTTTGCAAAGACAAATCAAACTACACTCAATTGTGAATAGGACACATTAGGAACCAAAAGGCATTTATCACTGTAGTCAAACAAACCTGCTTCCAGACTTCCAAGGTCCTTCATGACTTCCAAGTTGTTGAAGGCAGAAGTCACAGATGGAAACTTTCCAGTTTATTCAAAGTAGAGTTTACCAGACTCAGTGTGTGGTTCTCTCCAGTAGTCGTAGAGTGAATGGCTGGTAATCTGAGGACACAGAGCACTTGCTTCCCTATTTACTTTGTCTTTTAATTCAAGTCCTTGTAATAAGTCTGCCAACAGTTTTCCTGAACAGATTTTTTTTCTGCACAGCAAGAACTGGCACTTACCATAGAAATTCTGAAAATATGTCCTGCTTTTGACTGGAGCATACCTTGAACTTACTGTTATTAATAAGCCATAATATGTACTCTCTAAAGATAAGAAGTGAGGCTACTAATGTGATATAGTATAGCATGCACTTCTCCCAGCTTATTCCTAAATGGAATAGGCTCTTTTTGGAGTCCTGAAACTTTTTTTTTTAAAGAGCTGTCATCTACATATCCTTTAAGTCTTTTGATGTAAGGTAACACCAGTGGCATTGTCTTCCCGTTCTTCCTTAATCTTTACAGGGGTTTTCACTTTTGTAACAAAATTTAGCCCCTGATCAACAAACATATTACTACTTCTACCTTCCATATAGGTTTTTATGCATTCATATGAATGTCTTCACATCCTGCAGTACTTAAATTAGCCTGCATAAGGTGTTTGCCTTCTCAGTCTCTTCTCAAAGGGACAATCTTTTTCCTTCTCAACTAGTTATTCATGTATTTATTTTGATAGAGAAAGGAATGAAACTAATGTAATGGTGTCCTAGTTTTAGCTGGGGTAGAGTTAATTTCTTCTCAGTTGCTGTCACAGTGCTGCGTTTTGGATTTAGAATGAGAATGGTGTTGATAACACACTGATGTTTTGGTTTTTTGCTAAGTCATGTTTATCCTAAGTCAAGGACTGGGTTTTTGTTTCTCATGCTCTGCCAGTGAGGAAGGGTGTAAAAGAAACTGGGGGGGAGCACAGCTGGGACAGGTGATCTGGGCTGACCAAAGGGATATTCCATTCCATAGAAAGTCATGCCCAGTGTATAAACTGGGAGGAGTTGCTGGGAAGGGTGGCTGATCTGGGCTCGGGAAGGGGTGTCTGGCATCGGTCAGTGGGTGGTGAGCGACTGTATTGTGCATCACTTGTTTTTTCCTTTTTCATTATCATTATTATAATACTTTACAATTGCTACAGTACTTTAATTATTGAACTGTGTGTGATGTTTACTTTCCATCTGGGCTTAAATCGCAACAAATGGTCACAAGTTGCCTGGAAACACCGTTCAATCTTAAACAAGAACAAATCTGTCAGACATTTTTCCAGCAGATGTGCTATTATTGCAAGGAGTTAATGCTGATTAGTCCTATGACTGATGTTACACAGAAGGTTGCAGCGTTCTGCTGTGACCTTATAATATAACAAAGCTTTAAACTGACATACCAAGAATGGCAGACAAATTAAAGACCATCATACTTCTCATTATGTTCTGTTCCAAGTTTTCTTCATTGTCTCATCAAATGCCCAACACTTGTATAACAAGAAAAACTGTCTTCCTAATGAAAAGTAAATGGAGTAGAAGTTCTTATCAGATACAGGTGGAGGCAAAGTAGTTATAAGAATACACCAAGGACATTACACAAGGCTGTGCAATAAACTAAGGCATTTGTAGGCTGCAAAATAAAATAAAACTGAATTAAATAATATTTGACACATGACAAAGCTGTCCAAGATGTCTTAGTGAAAGTGGAAGAGAGTATTTCAGACCTTAAATATTTCAGTCAACAGCACAGAAATCCACTTAAAGTATACACTTGACTGTTGTCAGAGCCTTCATTCTTGGTCCAGTGAGTCTCCTGACATCCTGTTGACGTGCTCAAGCTGTGATATCTGCGTATGGCTCTGAAAGCTGATAGAGTGCTCTTTGTGCATGGCTCATTGGTCTCACAGCAAACAACAGGGAGATCCAGAATATCCCTTTCCCTCATCACACCTCTCACAGCAGGGTGGACTACTCTGCTAATATCCTGCCATTGAGACATAAAGCTTTTCAGGCGTAATCTCATGGAACTACAGAGGACACCAGCCTGAGACAGGACAGTCAGCTGTTTCAATGTTTCATTAATTGGAGCTTTAACTTGGCCACGAGGGTGGGCCTAACTGTACTTGGCAGCAAAAATGAGGCAGTAATTCACTGGACTACATTAATCGGAGACCAAAAGACATCAGGAAGTGGAGTACAGGGTACAATCTCCTCACTAGAGTGTCAGGCTCAACTTTTCCCATCTCACAGTAAGTGCCAAAAGAGTTTACCTGATTGTCTTTCTTGACTATAAATGGAGCTTAGCATGATTAGCTTAGAGGGAAAGTATTATATCTGAAGTTAAGCAAGATGAAAGCCACTCCTAGTTTCAGAGCTCAAGAAACTTGGTGGCTGATCTGCACTTAACCCAACAGGGTTTGATTCAAACCCATATGCCTTCCCTTTCTCTACAGCCATACACACTTGGTATATTTGCTGAGAGGACATCCTCAGCTCCATCTGACTTCTCATAAACATGCAAATTTTCTCCCTGGAAGGTATTCAAACTACTCTGGTTACCTTTCATAATAAAAACCCAACAAAGACAAGACAGGGTGGAAATTCGGATCTCAGTGTCTCAAGAAGCAGAGAAAACCCTTGAATGGTTCTAACAGCTGTTAGAAATACGAAAAGCAGAATAGACGAAGAAGTACTTTCAGCTGTAAGAACAAATGCATGAGTACTATGCAGTTCTGCACATTGAAAATATCAAACACCCAACAGCCTGAAAAAGAGATGTCTTCCACATATCTAAGATGAATAAACTTTTATTCAAAAAATCCCTCCTGAATCTTGTCAGTGAATTAACCACCATTTACCTTGTTACATTGTATAGGGGAGTCTTTGCATAAACTGCCATTTAAAATGATTTGTGAATGTCATTCTGGCAATCTCCTACTCCTTCCTCTTATGGATCTTGCTCTTTAACAGCCAAAATTTTTTAAAGTTAATTTTACATTTAATCATCAGTCTAATGCTAATATATTCCTGTAGCAATGCTGCAGTCATTACTGCAAAGTATATTTTAATAAGAAAATTTAATCCCTAAATACATGACGATATACTCCATCAACTTTTAAATGATTTTTTACTGTTAGGCAGGCTTTGTCCTTATGATTTGTTTTATTCACCATGCTTTGCTTCCAACTGCAACTTCTTGAGCAGTTTCCAGAGTTTTGTGGAAAGCTAAAACGTGTATTTCAAATCCTTACTGGTGTAGGACTTCTAACATTTTCTGCCATGTAATTCTCAAAGCAGAAAGTTCTGACAGAGTTTCTTTTTCCATGTCTGTTTTTTTGAGAATTGGACTGTGACTTTGTCTTACAGTACAAACCGTATGAGGAGGTTAGGAATTCCTTTGTACATTCCAAACTCACTCCACACGCCAGTTTTCATCCTGATCCAGTTAAGTTAACTGCTTACAATTCAGCATCTATTTAAGCATGATTGCTACACTGGGATGACTTTGACTATGGCCTCTGTACACCTGTGTAATACTTCCCACACTTTTAAAGCCTTTTCAATTTTTTTTAAAATCTTTTCTCAGATACAAAACAGTGGAAGTTTTCCTATGATGGCATAAAAATCTTTTCCTTAAAGACAGTGAAAAAGAGGATTAAGTCACAAACATCTTGGTTCCTAAGTTAAGAATAAATTAAAGAAAATATATTACTTGTTTAAAGATTTCTTTTAGGCAATTCCTCTTTCCAAAAGTAGCAACTTTTTTTAAAAAAATAATGATTTCCAAGTTTTAACTTCAGCTCAGCCATATAGCATGCAATATATTCATGAATTACCTTATCACTTGAGCACTAGGTTATGCTTCCCTAGCTAGTTTTGAAAGCAGCAATTCTCAAAGTCATAATTCTTTCATATTCTATATTGATTTTGAATTGATGTCTATAAGTAGAGCTTGCTGCTATGATTCTTTATAATTATTGGACCTGCTCCCAGACACCTGAGAATAGTCAGCTGTAACTGTGGCTTGCTTTAGGTCTTAAAAAAATATGATGATTAACATTTTTAAACTGAGATATTAGTGAGCTGCTGATGCTTAAAAATGCAAATATAGAGCAAAATTAAAGTACATCCAAGTACAGTAACTTTCAAATGCATGAATGTTCCTTACTTCTAGCAGAAATTTGTGGGGCTATTTGCCATAATTAGTACTAAGTGACAGCACAGTAGCACAGCATACTCCGAGAGCTGATGTAAAGTCACGAGTGACCCTACTGAAGCTGAAGAAAGCAAGGATTACACAATGTCCCTTTGAAGGAGGAGCATGGTAAGATTCCACACACTCAGACTCTTGTATTTCTATGTCATCTATTAGCAAATTAAAAGTCCCCATTCCTACTATACAGCCCAGTTGAAAAGAATAAGTGGTTTGTTAGTCCAAGGCAATCCAGTTCAAGAATCATTACTGACTAACCTTATCCATTTATTAAAATAAGATTTCTAAGAACATCACAAAAGGTAGGTAGTCATTTAAAAGTGACAGTGTCAGGACTTATATGCCTGTCATAACAGAAAGCAATGGTAATAGCTGCTGTTCTCTATTGCTGGCTATATCCTATATTTCCCAGGAGATTTTAGAAAAGCGAAAGATGCTGGTAACGCCTCCACTCCTCTTTGTATTAGGAAAAGAAGAGGGTGGGCTGGAATAAACAAATCTGAAATATCAGAAGAAAAAATAAGAAGAGTTTTTCATCAGAAAGACTGTTGCAAACTGCCATCACAGAATGAGGCTTGAAAAGATTTATTTCAGCCATTCAAAATGACAGTGACCTCTCTTTCCTGGAGACTGCCTTTGATTTCCTTCCATACCGCCAAGAACACTTGCAGCCTTGGCAGCCTTGTTCAAGTCCTTTTGAGCTACCACTTTAGTTTTTTTGCGGTGGAGAAGGGCTGTATGTTGAATGCTCTCCTTCAAGTCTCCCTGGGCTCCATGGGCAAAGTAAAAGGAAACATCGTAATGCTGCAGAATATGCATAATCCAATAGAAAATAATTTAATTGGAACATTCTTAATCAACTTTAATTACAAATCCCTAGAGTACATCACAACACAACCACAGAGCTATTTTTTTTAAACCCTCGGTATTTCCGGCGAAATGTACTATTATATAGCTATACTAATTGAAGCTTAGGCAAAAGATCCTGGTACCAGTACAGAAACATCTAGAGGAATATGTAATTCTTCTGTATGAAATGGTGTTTAAACCAGATTCTTACCTAATCCCATGTTGGCTTTTACTACTGAATGAAAGCCACCTGCAAAAACAGAGGACAGTGACATGTGAGATGTAGTGGAAAGCCAAGTACTCCTCAAAGCAGAGGGAATTCAACCCTTCTCTGAGCATCTGGCCCAGCAGGAACAGCAGATCTGTACTCTATCTTTACCTCCAGTCACATCCCCAGTTAGCCTTCATATCTCTCCTGCTTGTAGAGGCCGCCTGGTTTTGAGGAAATGCTAATTTGTTCACTCTTGATAGTTGCTTTGCTCCTGAGGAGCTTCATTCACAGTGATCTCCTGCTGCAACATGCCCAGCAGTGAAACTTGAACACGTGCTTTGCCATTTAGGACTCTTTTATTGTAGTGTGTGTCGGTGTGTACCTGTATAGTAAAAATAGGCAAATAGGAGCTGGTGATGCTTTAAAAAACAGATATGGAAAGAGAAAGGCAAAAATTTCCACAGCATCAGATTCTGAAGTTTTGCTCCTCACACTGTTTTCTTGTGGTCTTCAGCTCAAACTAGTTGGTCTCTGTCCTTTTCACCTTACCTGTGGGCAATCAGCAATACTACTTTTGCAGAAAGAGGTATCTCTGAGCTTCTGTGAAAAGTATCCTAGGAAACAGCAGGATATCTCCCTGGGCGTGAAGACTACCTTTTTTTTGTATGGGAAATGGAGCCACAGTAATGGTGGTAAACATAAGAACTCACTGGAATGGCAGAAATCGAATTTTGTTGGAAAATGAAAACTAATAAATTGGACTCTTCCGGTAAGTATTGTTAGAAAACTAACAACTACCGCACATAAATGGGAAAATGAGATTTACTGAATAGACACATGCTCTGTGGAGGTGCTCAATACCACATCTCCTCGCCAGATGTTCCAAACAAAACTCAAGTCTTCAGCTCAAAGAAGCATTGAATGTAGAAAGACCAGGCGTAAAGGAAGATAGGAAACTCAAAACATGCACAAAACCCAGTTATTAGCTGTCCAGAGGTAAAGAGCCATTTTTTCATATTAAATTGGGTTGGCTTCCTGCTGCCAGGTTGGGGATCATGCAGTACTGTGGAGAGACAGGGAACTAAAGAGTAGATGCAATGCATGCTTTAAGTCTAGTTCTTCTAGACCTGCCTGAAAGCAGCCCTCTGTACTCATTTTGAGTCTTTGGCTGCAGGTTTATTTAGCCTCTGGGGAAACAAATAGATTGCATTAAATATAATTAAATGAGGCACAGCAGAGGCAGTACTGCAGCAAGGTCCTGAGCCAGAGCTAATGAGAAAATAACTAAATTAAACCAATTAAGTTTGGAAACAATACTCATAAAATGATTATTGCATTTTAAATCCGAAAGGGAAAACTTCATCATGGGGAAGGGATCATAGCACTGGTAGTGAATGCAGTTAAGATTCAAGGCAATGGTACCTGCTAAACCATTGTATCTTGAATAACTGTTCACAACACCGTATTTGCAATACCATCACAAGGCTATATTTCACAGAATAAGTCAAGATCCAAGGGGGAGGGTTTGGAGGCAGCCTGAACACATGGAGAAAACATACATAGCTGTTTTATTAATAAGAGAAAGAGGATAAAAGCATGGTGTGGTCTCCTCACATCATGTATTAGCATGAGCTACCTCCTCTGTGGACCTGATGACATCTCAGTTTACAGCTTTGAGAATGATAAATCCAGAATTTTTCCCCACCCTGCGTGCTTTGTTAGTGAGATTCTCTATATAACCACTTTCAGATAGAACAGGCATAAACTTCTAATCAGCTGTACAGTGAAGAAAGTCTGTGTTATTAACCTTGATTTTTACCTTTCAGATGAATTTCATGTGTTTTGATTCAGCACTGAAGGAGTGGTGGTGTTTGTGAGGAGGTCTGATTTCATCCTGCTCTTCATATGGCTGATAAGACTCTGATAGGGTCTTAATTCACCACGGATTGACTTTCTGCAAGTATTTCACAGAAACCATTCCCAGAAACATGCTTTTATAGCCTATGGAAAGGACAAGCTGATTGATGTTATATGACCTGATTCAAAGCTGATGCAATCAGGTCTAGGTGTTTATTAATTTTGATTCATAATTTCCTGGGCCAGCAATTACAGTAAGAAGTTGCTTTCTCTCATGCAGACCAACAGTAAGTAGCAGGCAACTCTTTCTACACCCAAGTGCCTGGGAGGAGGTCAGAGAAAGACAAGTTGATGGCAAGATGTTGACTCTCTTCCTGGGAAAACAGTAGCAAACCTTATATCCCCAGCTAGTGAAAAAGGGGAGAGTTGGTAATTGCTGTGTACAGCATTGCATCCCTCCTGTCACCACAGCATGCTGGCATTTATTAACAATCAGGTAATAGATTGCTGTTGTAGCACCTAGTATTCCAATTTTCATTACAGAAAGATTTTTGCAATGTCATTTGCCTAGTTTAACAAAGCTCCAACATTAAACAGATGAACATGAAAGCATCATCTGTCAGCTACTGGAAAACTCAAAACTTTAACATATAAAGACCAGACTAACACAGCTTGTGGTGCCATTAACAACAAGGAAAAATCAGAAACTACCTTCAGTTTCCACTGAAAAGTAGATTTTTCTCCTCAGATGAACTTTAAATAAAGCTGATGTCACACTTCACAAAGGCCTAAGTGGGAAGATTTTCTTATGTTTCAAATGAAACTAAGTACTGGAGAACAAAGAAGATAAAATCCAGAAAATCAGCACAGTTATACTCTATATTTTATCACATAGTGCAAGTTTTGATGTCAAGGAAAACAAATAATTCAATTCCTGTGTAGACAAATTACTAAATTCAACTGTGTTCAAATTATGTCAGTAGCAGATGAATCCCTGGCCAAAATATTAGAAGATACATTTCAGTCTTCCTCCACCCACTCTCCAGCTAGATGTTCCTTTTGCAAAATAAAACTAGGACTGTAACAAGGCAGAAGGAAATCATATTAGGGTGGGGAAGTTATTACAGGTTTGTTTGGGATAGTTCAACTCAATGAACATCCAACGAAATTAGGAGTCTAATGTTCAAGATGTATTTTACTATTGTACAAACTTATTTTGATGCAGTATATGTAATACTTTTAAAATTACCAAACTGAATTTTTTAAAATGTATTTTCTTGTTTTCTGTCAGAAGAGTGGCTCATTTCAAGACTTTCTCCACAAACATAAATCTCGTTTTTCCCCCTACGTAGTCAACACTATTAACTTTTTCTTGTTCTGCTTGGAGGTTAGGAGTCAAGGAAATGAAATCAAGCACAATTCAAGGAGCAATTCATTTTACTAGGATGCAAAATATGAAGTGCCAGTCTCCGGTATTCAAGTGGTATTGGTGTGGTGTATTAAAGCTAAGTGTTTGGGAGAGAGAGAGGAATTGTAGTCTCTCAATCATGTAGTCTCAAGTGCTCATGCATTTTCAAACAGAAAATTCAGAGAGCAGTCCCCAGGTTTCTGGCATGCCTGGATGCAAGTGGGCTGCTGAGAAGCCAGCACAGCCTCCTGGCTCCCTCTTCCACCTCCAGATGTTTCAGCATATACATTTCCTTGACGTTCACGTTCCAGCTCTGCACTGATTCCAGGCCTGCTATAATGATTTAGGTTTTGATCTTGATCTTGAATAGTTACAAACAAATTTTTTCCACTGGATGGAGGCTTCATTGGGCAGCAATGAAACATTAATATAAGGCTTAAAAATAATCCTTTAGAATTTTATGTGCTGTTAACTTCACTTGAGGCTGAATAAACCTAGGGGCAAATACAAACATCACTTAGGAGGCATGTTTAAAATAAGGCACAGTAACAAGTCAAATGCATTGTCTAAAATATGAACAAGTTCAATTCAGATGCTTCTCTCCATTAAATCCGTGCTATTTCAGCTTTCCAGTTAGACACTTTTATATCTTGGCACTATAGAAAGGCCAGTATTTTTGTGTTCCCTAGAGCTGCACAGAATCTGGATGGATAAAGCAGAGGCTATACAGTTCCAAATTACAAACTCATGCTTCCTAAGATAAATAGTATGAGACCGCTGCAGGAATATAAGCATTCAGTTCTCTGAGATTTATTTTAAGCTGTCAGAAATAGTATCTCAAAGTCAAAGAAGATTTACACTTACTACAAGTTTTTAGGTAAAATAAATTCTGCTAAGATCTACTTACCATTGTGAATGGGCAAAAACTGCATTTTAGGGATCTCAGCATTCTAGAATCATTAGATAAATTAGGCAACATAAGAACCTGTCCTGTCAGAGACAAGAGGGTATCTGGAAGTTATCCTGCTTCAGAGCTAACAGGAGCTTCTTTCAGAGTGTTCCTCCTCTCCCCCATCCCAAGTGACATCAGATACTCCTTAGGCTCAATCCCCAAACACTAACTTTGAAGGACCTCCTAAACAGCCCAGAAATTGGTTTACTTACATAGGATTGATTCAAGTCACCAACTCCCTTCAGGTACAGAATTAAGCCTGAATCTCCTACATGCCTACAAATGCCAAGTTGTTGGCTGTTACAAGCAATAGTCTTTCGATTAAGCTTCTTAGAGGCTATATAAAGGGGAAAAACCCTGTAATGTAATGATTACTACACTTACGTTGAAACACGAAGTTGAGAGATGCCTAATTAAAATGTAGCTGTCAATTACCTTTGTAGGCATTACATAATCATTTGATGTAGCAGTTCTTTAAGATAAATACTCTTAAAAATATTCCTGAGAACGTGAAGATTAACTGCTCCAGTTAAACATATCCAGCATGCATATCACCAGGAGGTTTCTCTGGATAGCTGTAAAATAAAAGGCATTGTAAGATTTTCTTTATTCTGAAGTAGTTCCCTCTGTTGGCTGTATTATGAAGCACCTGGGAAGATGAAACATTGGAATAGAACCAGGCTTATAGGCCTGCATTACCTTTCTCTGCAGGTGTCTTCTAGAAGGAAATACTTCTCTCCTGCAGTGAGAACAGCTGTCCCCTCCTTGGAGAAGCACACCTTGAAAAGCTCTAACAGATAAGAGAAGATAGCCTCCACATGTCTTCGTACTAATTAGTTTCCCTCCAAACTCAGTTTTCTTAGAATGATGCAGTGGAAGAGGCCAGAGCAATTTCATACACCTGAGGTCCTGTTTTATACTTCATTGCAGTGCAAAACAGCTGACTATACTGGCACCAAGCCACAGTCAACATTCTAATTAAAGAGAATTTCTCTGCAAGGCAGAAGAATCCCTTTTATGCTTACTCATTTCCTTCAGCTCAACTTCTACAGAAACATTGCAACTCAAGACAGATGTGGAAGCTTTAAAACTCCAATAGTTTCTGGATAAAAGCTCATGCTTTGTAATGTTCTCTTCCTAGAATTTATGCTGAACCACAGGACATGTTGTGAGAACAGAGCAATACACCACCAGAAGGCACACTGAAACAAGAGCTTTCTTACAAAGCTTACAAACATAGGATTTAACACATCAAGAAATGTGTTAATATCACTAAGGTGAAAGAGAGGCAGTGAGAGGGAGATAGATCTGTACAGGCAAATATCAACACAGATTACTGAACAGTTTCAGGACCTACTTGGCTTGTTTGAGTCTGAAGTTAGACACTTCATTAATTTGTAATAATTTAATGTGAGATGCAGTTTTCAAACTACAGCACACTCTCCCTTAAGGATGGAAGAGTCATCACAGAATCACAGGATCATGGAGGGGGTAAGGCTGGAACCAACCACAGTGGATTATATGGTTCAGCCTCTCTACTCTAGCAAGGTCATCCCAGAGCACATGGCACAGGATTGTGTCCAGAGGGTTCTTGAATATCTCCAGTGAGGGAGACTCCACACCCTCTCTGGACAATCTGTTCCAGTGTGTGGTCACCTGCACAGTAAAGAAGGCCACCCTCATATTCAGGAGGAACTTCCTGTGCATCAGTTTCTGCCTGTTGCCTCATGTCCTATTGCCTGACACCAGAGAAAGCCTGATCCATCCTCTTGACACCACCCCTTCAGATACTGATAGACATTGATGGGGTCCCCTCTCAGTTGCCTCTTGTCAAGGCTGAACAGACTCAGTCCCCTCAGCCTTTCTTCATAAGAGAAAGGCTCCTGTCCCTTAATCATCTTTGTTGCCATCTGCTCAACCTGCCCCAGGAACTCAATGTCCCCCTTCTACTGAGGAGCCCAGAACTGTTCACAGCACTCCAGGTATGGCCAGACTAAGGCTGAGTAGAGGGCAAGGATCACACTCCTCGACATGCTGTTGATGACTTTCCTAGTGAACGCCAGGATACCATCGGCCTCCTTGGCCACAAGGGCACTGCTGGATCATGGACAGCTTCTTGTTCACCAGGACTCCCAGGTCCTTCTCCACAGAGCTGAAGTACAACAACATAACTCAGCTAATTCAACTCTTTGACTGAAGTAGATTTGGCCTATTATAAAAGAAAAGATTTAAAAGCATAGGATTTAGCACCTACTGCTCACCATCAGATGTTCCTTTACTGAACAGGTGGGCACCATACCTGCTCTCTCCCCACTTTTCTCCTGCTGTCTATGTGTTATGATGTATTTTAAGGGCTTGTTACTTGACTTGCTTTCACTTGAAAAACTCAACAGTATATGTTGAGAATTGTTAAAATTAACATTATTAAAGTTTTTTCTTCAAACAAGAGAACTTCAGTACAGATCAACTTTGGATCTGTTTCGTGGCTAAGAAGCTGTATTTTATTGTGTGCAAGGGATATATTCCATGGACTAGTATTATCCCAGAGCATCTAGGCAGTCCATGAGTAATGGAATGCTACAGCAAGAGCTCTTCAAGCAAAATATTACATTTAAGCTCTCATTGCTCACAACCAATAGTAGGCTGGAGAAGAGTATTTAATAAAGCAGAACTACAATGTAGATGCAGACCTGGGTGGGTAATGCTGTCCTGAGTGGAGACAGAAGGGCCTTACAGGGAGCCCTGACTCCTCGGTGCTTTGTAGAACCTGCACCTCTGATTCTTCCTTCTGCCTTTTCTCTACTTTCTAATAAAAATTGAAAAGAACCTCTATAGAAATCTGCTACAGAAAGTACTGAAAAATGGGAACTTCATTATCAAACCCAGCCAAATTGAATCAGATGGGCAAAAGCTGCAGAGAGTACCAAGCACCCAATAACATGAGGTGAATCAACCTTCTCCCATGAGCTGAGAAAAGTCTGAGAAACGCAGAGGTTACACAAATATGCTCCTACACAAAAAGCACTTACTCATGCAAGATACACAATTTGGTAGATAACAAGACATTACCATACATAATTATCACTTGCATGCTCAAGTGCCTATTTGTTTAGGCAGTCATTACACACAGAGAAATAATTTGCATACATGCAACTGAAATCCTGTTATCTCTGCTCTTATTTGTGGAGCATTTCAGATATTCATTTGCTTAAATTTCTGTGAGGAATCTTACGTAAACATTCACCATTTTGTAAGAAGCATAAGATTAAAATACCAATTTTCTTTTGAATGATTTCCCTTAAGACTCTGAATGGCTTATAATTTCTAGGATGCCTCAGCTGGTACATTTCAGAAAGCACCAAAAAAAACAAAAAAACCCCCCCGAACCCCAAACCAAAACAAACAACCAAACTCACCAATAAAACCCCCCAAAAACAACAACTAAAACCCCCCAGCTCAATATTCTGACACCTGTAGCACATAACTGAAGGAATGAAGGATCATAACTTTATTATTAACTGATCAGGAACTTACTGCAAAAGCATGTACTGGTAATTCACAAGCAGGGATGACTTTAAACTGAGAGAAGGTAGATTTAGAAAAGATATTAGGAAGAAATTCTTCATGATGAGGGTGGTAAGACCCTGGAACAGGTTGTCCAGGGAAGTTTTGGATCCCCCATCCCTGTAAGTGTTTGAGGACAGTTTGGATGGGGCTCTGAATCACCTGGTCTAGTGAAATGGGTCACTGCTCATCATTCTATGACAATTAAGAAATAACTTCTCGAGAATGTGACTGAAACAGAGTAAATGGGATTTTGGACTACAGCTGCCTATTTAATATGTTCTACTGAGTTTACAAATACAATAGTGCTCCAGTATAGAAAAACTACTTTTGGTAGTCTTTAAATTTGGCATCACAACTATTTTGGTGTTCTACACTGCAGCTAGGAAGAAAGCAGCTATTTAAGTTCAAGAAAGAGTTGAACCAGTAAAGCAAGGCAAGTTAGACATCTTTTTAGCCACTAGCGGAGTGACAAAGCGCATGTTGAAGAAGATGATAGAGTACAGTGAAAAGCTGCAGTATACCAGAACACCAAATCAAGGTAAGGCCACATTTATTGCTCTATCTTCACTAATGACAGAGGAAATCACTCTCTCCTTGAGTTCTTCCCAGAATAATTAATCAGCTTCTTGCTTTGCTAATGTGCTTATAGATACTACACAGAGCTGAGTCAGCCATGGTCCCATGGCTAATCTAGAGGATTACTCATGGGTTTTGAAATCAGCAACAGAAGATTCTCTTATGTATTACTAACTTTTCCTTAACACATTAAGCAATTAACAGTCATCTAATTAGGCCCCAAACCACAGTGGATTCACAGCCATCGTTGATCAGAGCAAATGAAATCAGATCTCTTCTTATTTTGCTGAACACGCGTATGGCTCACTGCAGGCACACCTCTGCATACCTGAATTTTCATGGGGTTTACATTTCTAAGCCACATTTTATATTTTATTAATGTCTAGTCGAGGTTAACAAAGGAAGATTGTCAGCTAAGTGCTAAAAAGAACAGAGAAAGACTTTATGAAAAGGCAACTAACAGAATGTCCTGAATTAAGCCTCATTGTCAAGCTTTCAGTTGAACTCTTCACCCTATATTCAGTATTCACCGTTACTGTTTTCACTGGAATCTTAAGATATGAAAGCATACAAAATTAACATCCTTCAGTTTTATTTAAGACTGCACACATTAATGCTTAAGCAGTCCAGAAAAAAATATCTGTTTTGAGGGTACTCTTTCTTCTCTAATCACAGATAATTCAGGTTATTTGGTAAAAGATGGCTACTCTCTGTTTCTGAATTTGATTCTATTTTTTCCCTGTGACATTTTACANTTTTCCCTGTGGCATTTTAAATGGGCCTGAACAAGTGATTTGAACATTATGTGCCTTAACTTTCTGCATCCATAGAACTCATACCAGATATTGTCAGTAATATTCCACCAACACACTACTTGGACATACTGTAGACATTAATCAAGTTATAAAGCTGTACACCACTCTTCAGTTCAGGCTACAGCAGAACTTCATGAACACTGAAAGTGTGAGTCCAGATTTTGTACGATTTTTGTTTACAACAGACTCAGGTCAAAATTGACATCAGACATCAGTCAGTTGAATCTAGTCCAGACTGCAAGTTATGAAATTTGGCAACAACTCATTTGTCCTATATCCAATACTGTTTTCTGCTAGTAGAGATGAAAGCAGTACACCCAGGAGGGAAAAAAATACAGAANAATACAGAAAGAAAGCCAAAATAAAACAGGCTTAAGGCTTCACCTTCAGCCCTGGAAACTCCCACCCACAACCAGCTGTCTCAGTTTTAGACAGTAGGACACAGTCAAGAGACTAAACACTTCTCACACATTCCTCTTGCAAAAGAAATGCAATCATAGCACAGTCACCAGATAATCACAACATTGCTGCCTGTGATCACAGAATGGGTAAGGCTGGAAGGGACCACATCACTACTCGGAGCTGGTAAGGAAGCCAAACAGAAGTTTGGCAACATAGTAAACT
>WEIT01029640.1:36126-56050 GCA_013389985.1 Dryoscopus gambensis | reverse complement strand
AAAAAAGTATATATGTTAAGGAGGACCCAAGAACAGACTTGCAGGAGGAGCCTGTGTAACAGAAGATATTTTGTACTTCGCTGACACCCACATGACACATTTAATACACTGCCAGCAATATAAATCACATAGACAGCCTTTTCAAGATAACAGAGAAGTATTACTATTCTCTTAAACCTGTACTTTTGTTGGATGATAGCACTTGCTACTTTATTCAGCAGTCAACAGAACCCTGTATCAAAATAGATTATTGTGTAAGCAGAGAGCAAACACGCAAGTTTTCAATTGCAAAACTGCTTCAGCTGCAGTACGGACACAACAATACTTGCTTTCAATAGCTAAGGGGGGAAAAAAAGATTGAAAGACATACCAGTCAAATTGCTGTAACTTCCAATCCAATAGAACGACGGCAAACTGCCCAAAGGAAATGCCCAAAATATTTGATCTGGGCCATGTTGAAGGACAGTGTGTTGCACATTGGGAACTCTTAGCCTTAACAATCATGAATACGTTTAAAAAGAATCAAAAATACTGTTAAAAATATCTTGCCTAGAATAAAAATTTTTGCACTGGTATTTTTTAGAATATATTCTATCTGTATATATTTAACAATTGCATCTGAAATTAATTCCTTTAACAATATCCTCCCAATCTAAATTGTAAATAAATGTTAATTTTCATACATGCATAATATATTACTATCTCCTATTCTTGTTTATATATATTTTATGCATTATGTATAAATGTCATATAAAATATATATTTTATATTGTATTTTGGAGTATGTTTTAAATTGAATTCTAAGAATAGCATAATAAAAAAAATAAGTTTGACTAATCTTTAATTTTCTGTTAATCTTTTTGTTATGACATAACATTTTTTATATTATTTTTCAATGGAAAGTAAAGCTGTGCATTGTTGCTGTTAAACATTAATAGCAACCCTTGAAAAACAGTAAAAATAGACCTTGAAGTTATGTGCAACATGTAATTCACATTCAGTAGCCCAGTTTGTAGTGTACTTTTGTACAACATGTTCGTGATTGATCAAAAAAGAGCAGGTATACCGGTTCTAAAGCTAGCACAAGGACTCCAGTGAAATGCCTTAGCAAGCCTTCCTCTGATCACATTACAGCAAAGTATATAGCTTTTGTTTCATTTTAGTCATGTCAGTCATTCTAGTGCAGTGCCATCAAAATCGAGGTTATACAAACCATGTAAGACAAGCCATGGCCATAGTTGTTTGATTATTTTTGGTGTGATTAGTGACACCATAAATTATCAGAAAATACATCATGTACTAATTGATGATTACACAATTTGAACAATCATGGATACTCTTAAGTGGGATTAATTTTGCATCAAAAGATGTTATATAATAAGACTACTAACATATTTATGTACATTCTCAGAAACACAAAATTCTGTTCTCATATGAAATTAGCTTTTCCTAAGCAGTAATAGATATTAGCTAGTCTTACTAAATCCCCTAAAAGTTGGAGTGCCTATCAGCTTCTGTTTAATATCCATGAAATGGTGAGAAGCACAAGTTAGGTTTTACCTATGAAGCCAGAAATGGTACTACAGTAAATGGCACATTTCAGACTAGTTCTGTTGAAAGGGAAAATTCAGTGATGTTTTAAAGCACACATTCGACTTTTAAGCATCTGCTGAAGGTATTGCCTAAGCTTTACTGGAATACATGCTTGAATTTCATGGCTGTGATTTACTTCTTAACTGCCTTAAGCACTAAAGGTCTGAGCAGGTAAAGCAGCTGCTCTTAACTGTTTAATGGCTGAGTAGTTTTTCCTTTTTCACAACAGGAAAAAAGGAAACCTTTTACCCTCACCTTCATCCAGCTCAGACCCCTAAACCTCCTCATTTCAACCAGCAGCTCCCTGTCTCTTTGTGTGCACCTCGTGTGCACCCTGCATGTGGAAGACAGAAAGGACTGAGTTGTTGTGTCCTTGCATGCCTTGTGAAACCTAACACAAATGCTGCTCTCCAGCTTCTCTAAAGGACTCCTCTTGCCCAGTCACCGGCCTCAAAAACCCCCTTCCTTCCCTTCCCTCTTTTCCTTCCCTATAACCACCTCTAGCCTTTGTGCAGACACATCTCTTCCCTTAACATAGCGCCAGAGCTGCAACCATCAAACCCCTGAGTCTCTGCTCCCACCAGAGGAAGAAGCAGGGTGCTTACACGGGGCTACTGCTCACACCAAGACCAGCATAGAGAGGGAACAAAGCAAGGGAAATGAGAGCAGCTACGGCCCCAGCATGATCCATGATTTTCTCCTTTCCCACACACTTAAAGAAAATGCGACACTATTTAACTAGCAAAAAAGAGAAATGCCTAGCTACAAAAGAAGTTAAATCTTCTTCAGGTTTCAAAACAGTACTACATTTGTGCTAAGCCTTTTTTTTTAGTTTTACAGGTAGAAATTTAAATTAATAATTCCTGGAACTGACAGATATCCATACAGATAGTCTCCCTGGGTAACATACTTTGATCCCAGCACTCCGTAAAGGAGTTTGGTGAAAAAAAAAAAATTAGATATTCTACATTAATTTTTAAACTTTTTTTACAACCATTTAGAGAACTTATATGGCCCTCAACTTCAGGATATCCTTGTTAGATGCTTAATCCATAATGAAACTACTGGGTGGGCAGTCAGTAGTTGAGGTTCAGTTTAAATGTGGGAACTGAGGCAGAATACAAGTCTGGATCTCCCTTCCTTCTCCATCTATAAGGATTTAGGTTTATGCAGTGCAACACAATAATTCAGACCACTTTATCCAAGCAAGTAAAGCCAAATACCCTGCCTGAGACCAGTGAAAACTTCAGTCTCCATGCACCAATCTGGTGACCAGATCATGCTGAACTTCCCCTCGCAGGAGGATGAAACATTGCCCATATGTATGTTCACAAGTATGGGCAGGACAGTTACCTGCTGGTTCATGCATTTGTCTCAGAATGGTGAGATGTGGATACCTAGACTACGTTACTCTTCTGGTGAGAAGGAGTGAGAGGCAAAACAAAACAGCAGTCAACCCCACAGCTACATATTTTCCAGAAAAGTACATAGGCAAGGGCAATCTCTATACACTCTCCACAAATTCTCTTGAAAACATGCGTTTTTAGAGTGAATGTGAGATTCACTGCCAGAGAATCAGAGGCAATAGATTGCTGCATAGGGATGTTGATTTCTCATTCTTATCCATCATGCAATTTCATTACTAATCCCTTGAAGAAAATGCCTTCTTCATGACCTGAAGAAATGTCTTTCAGAAGCCAGGATCAGACATCAAGACTCAGTCCCCACCAGAGATTTGAAGGAAGTTATTTTATTATCCAAAATCAGATCTATGAAGGGGCTGTCATGCTATGAAATCAAACTTAAAGATTTAGGTTTGCAGGTATGTGGCTAAGTGCTAGAAAGCTCTGGGAAGGCAGATGCCCCTTTCCCCTCAAGACTTCTCATCAAAAGATTTGCTTCTCCTGAGTGTGCATGGTTAATCAAACTGATGTCCCCAGTTAACGTCATCAGTAGATACAGCTGAACAAAGACTTAGCTTAGTAGTAATAAATGACGAAGAATTTACTTTTCCTCCCAAAGCTTTGAAACTTAAAGATGCAAATGTTGCGTGAATAAATAACAAGTAGCCTGAAAGGATGCTGCCATCTGGAAATAAGAGTCCAGACAACGCAATGTATACTTGTCTGTGCCTTGCCCGTTATCAGAGACTGGATGTACAGAGAGTGCCTTACAATGCAGGGTTAATTGGACCTATTGCAGAAAATCACCAAATTCTGGAGTGTTTATTTGTATCTGCAGAGATTAAAGATCTGTCTATCCTTACAGCAGACAAAACTATATTTGGCATCTGGAGATATATTTTTAAAACTCAATTTGAGATACTGTTCCAGCAGTATTTCTAATAGATGATTTTATTACAGTATATAAAAGTTGACTTCATTTACCTTCAGTCCTGAGCATTCAGACTTATTTTTTCTCTTTTATTCTTGTGCTTCACATTATTTTATACAGGGGAAGGAGGGAATTGGAATATAGTTACATGTTATTGTACAAGGAACAATGTTTGGCACAGGTTTTCTACTATATAGTTCCCAGCAAATGTTATATTTTGGGTCCTCCATGTACCCAGAATAAAGATGGTTTGTCTCATTGAAAACTGTTTTCTTCTTGTTCTGTTTCTAAACTTGGCATACAAATACATAAGAACTCATATAGATAAACACAAATTTGCACGTTTTATACATTTTAAAATGCAATTACTTTCCTGACAGCTTTTTAAATTCATGATCAATGCAGAACCAAGACTTGAGGAAATTGTTTGGTTTTTCATAACCACAGCAATCAGTCAAAAAGTAGAATGAGATCTTTTAGCACAATTTTTTTTTACCATTTCTCAGAAATATCAAAGATACTTCAGGTTTTCTTAACAAATACCTTTACCACACCATTCTCCCCAAACCTCAAACACACTTCTTTGTGAGCTGCAAATGTAGGAAGATTTGATTTCAAGAAATGACTACTGAGACCAGTACCAATGCCGGTCAATCACATCATGCCACTTTAAACTCTCTGCTCCTACTAACTCAACAATTTTTGGCACAGGCTGATCTTTATGCAGAATGTAATTGAGCTGATAAAACTTTTCAGCCAGCTTTTATCTGACAGTTAGAAACTTCTTGCCCCAGTCACACCAGCTGGAACTACCAAAGACCATGATGAACCGTGTACACTTCACAGTGCAGCAGTGAACATGTTAATAACACCCCAGTCCACTCTCCTCCTGCTTTTTCCTCTACTGAGCAGTTAATGAGGGGCAGATGCTATAAAAGACGAAAAATCAGCTTGTGCAAAGGTGATGGATGGAGATACCACAGCTGCCTCTAGAGCTGCTGGAGCAGCTTGGTGTGGAGAGGGGCGCTGCCCATGGCAGGAGGCATCAGCAGGTTACCACAGGTCACAGCCTGAAGAGAGGCTGAACTAGTGTCTGGATTTCCCTGCAAAAGGGGAAATAGTGGCTCTAGATTAAGGGACTGATAATGCAGGACTAATCTCTGCCTGGTTCTAAGTTACCTAGAGGTGGGGGACACATGCTGTGTGTAGGAGAAGTGAGGAGTTGCTATGCAGACACTATGCGACATGCCTTAGGCATAGATATCGGCTTTTGGTACTCTATCCTGAGATTTAAGAACTTGTGTGATTAGATTGAAATGGGGCTTTTAATTTTATTAATTTTACGAATAAATTTTTCAATTCATTTCTTCTTCTATTTCATCTCAGAACACTTTCTTCAATTTCCCCTTTTCCAAGAAAAAGCCAGTTCTGTAGTGTCATGCTGCACTGGTCCCCAGAGCTAGGCCAAATCCTGCCATCAGTGGTAGCAATAAAGTAATTAGGGAATCACAGCCCTAAGGAGGAATCACCTGAAATAAGAGGAACAGAATCTTGCCTTCTGTTTCTGTGGTGATATTTGGTTTTACTGGACTAGCTTTTATGGCATGGTTTACATTTTTTTGGCTGTTGTATAATAAAACACTTTTACTGTGGTTGGTTTAATTTTCAAAGCTTTAAAAAAATCAATTTGTTCCTTTGCACTCAGTATATTGGAGTTGAAAACCATAATGTGCTATTACTTCAGGGTCACTGCTTAACTTCTGTTGACTCTCTCGCCCATGAATTCCTAGAGTTTATTGTTACAATATATTTCCTGGATTATTTATGTATAAACTTACTTTTCTTGTTTTTAAATAACCACTATCTGAGTCTTTAAGAACAATGATTAATTTTAGGGCAAAAAGCAATTTGCTAAATGCAGGAACATAAAATCCATGAAACAATTCTTATGAATATCTGGGTTCTCCTCTTTGTATTGAAGAGATTTTGAGAGGGTTGTGACAGATGTGGATGTTTCAGACACCATAATGTGCAACAGGGAAAGAAAAAACCACAGTGCATACAGCTAATAGGACACATTAACAAATACAGTTCTGTCCTTTGGGTCAATTGAGTTAAACATCTGCTATTGTATATCACAGCCTCTTTAACCAGGAGAAGATAAAGAAGAATAAAACAAAATCCTTATTAGACTTTTGGTAAACTCTTTGAAAAATTAGTAGGGGTTTTTTTTAGGTTTTGTTTTGTTAGGTTTAGTTTCGTTTTGTTTTGTTTTTGTTGTTGTTGTTGGTTGGTTGTTTTGCGGTTTTTTTGGGTTTGGTTTAGGCGGTGTTTTGTGGGTTTGTTTGGAGTTTGGTTGTTGTTGTTTTGTGGGGGTTTTTGTTAGGTTTTTTGGGGGGGTTGTTGTTGTTTATTTTGGTTTTCTGGGGGTTTTTTTTGGCGAGTTTTTTATGAGCTACTTAAAGTACTGCGAGTTGACTGGAGGCAAACCAGGATTTTTGTTGTAACTGTCCAGGAAATGGTTGACCAGTGGAGTTACACCTTTACAGGCAGGCATCAGCAGAGCTGAGGACAGCGGATTACCTTGAATATCTCTATTGTTAAATGCTGGTATCTACATTCTTTAACAGAGGTACATATTATTATAGTGACTCCAAGACAACCAAGTAATAAGGTTTCTGTTTGAGTATGTCTATATTCACCTAAATAATCTCTTATGTCATGCTAAAAACATCTAAATCCTCGTCAACAAGGAAGCTGTTCTGTATAAAAACCTCACTCTTAAAACACACTTGAAAAATCAATTTTTTTTATATCAATGCAATACATGTAATGGATAAGATGCCAGTGTTTCCTTCACTGCTGTTATCCAGTTTGGATGCTCTGTAGCAGTATTTCTTATGATGCTGGTATCTCTGTGTTTCACAGGTTATAGCAATATAATGGTGCAACATTAGTCACACCAACGACTCTCACTCTACTTATCAAAGCAGCCTTTAGATAACTTCCAGATGAGACACGACAGTGGGTAATCCATTATCCTCTTTGCTGGTTCTTTTGTCTTCTGAACAAAGGATTTGATACAAATTGTTAAGCTGATTCCAGCACATAGCAGTTAGGACTAGCATTTTGAAAATGTATTTTCCATACTTGAATGGAATGAATGAGCTTCTACTTGCTTTAGGGAGAGAGGGCAATGTGTGGAAACTAAGGTGAATAATGACCTGATTTAGTAAAGAAAAATTGCTGTAGGGAGAGATAATAGTAGGTAACAAATAAAAGCCTCAAAGCAAGGAAGCTGAATACTACTTGAGGAAGGTGGGGAGAAATGTTTTAATAATCTTGCTCTGTGTGAGAATATCATAGAAGAAAAGAAAAATAAAATCAAGACTTCCTCAGCACATGACTTGTAGATGAGAGCCCACAGGACACCCTGATTCTGAAGTGTGGGAATAGCACCATCTATTGCAGGGCTGTCCTTACCCTGTATAAGACCTCACAGCCCCCCCGCCCGGCACTTAGTACAGCTTGGTAAGGTAAGGACAGGGTATTTTCTTGAGTTAGGAGGGGCAATCTGCTTTCCTAGTGACTTGGACAAAGCCAATGATAAGGCAGGAACTGAGCCCAGTTCTTTTGAATGAGAAGCTCATGCTGTAACTTCTGGCTCTGTTTTTCCTCTCCTTCTATGAAGTGTCATCTGCTTAAGAACCTTGATAAATCAGGCTAATGAGACCACCTGTAACTATATTTTTTCCATTAATCCTAGGCAGTGTATTTACCCTTACCTTTCAATTTTTGAGTTATGCTGTCTTTCAATTACAGTTGCATCACATTTTGCAGGCATTAGAAAAACTGTGAATGTTCATATTAGGAAAACATGTTTTCTAGAGCTGCATGTAGAAAGTAAGACAAAGGATATTTTTATGGAGTAGTAGAAAGTAAGGGAAGGTATATACACTAAAACTTATTCAAATCCAACTTTAAAGCTAGGAAAGTAGCTGCCATTCTAGAAAGAAATATAAAATGTCAACAATTTTTTTTCCTTATTTTGTTGTAATATGAAAAATTCAAGCACTTTTCGTGTCTTGAAAATGCAGTTCAGTAGATGAGAAAAGCAGTAAAGGCATCATGTTAGAACATCTTCCTTTTTGAAAATCAGTATCTGTTCACAAACCACAACTGTCAAAAAGTAGGAAAGGGACTTGGAAACATTACATCCATGCTTCCATGTGTCATTTATAAGGACTGCTTTTAATTTTCTTGCCTTTCATTATGTGACTGACAAAACAAAAGTTGGATTTAAATGGGCGTGTCCAGATAGCCAGTGTACACAAGCCAAGAGGGTGCTAATTAAAACTTGGACCAAGTTCATATGAGAAAAAATTTGCTAACAACTCTCTTGCTACCAGAGAGGACTGGTCTCACTTTTTCGAGCAGGCAAAGGTGTATGTACATGCACACACACACACACACCCCCCCCTTGTAAGCCCCTACCCTCCCCTTTCCCTCACCAATCAGTTTTCTAAAACCCTCCAAGTAATGCCAGCTGACATAATTATTTTTCATCTGATTGTTTTGAACAGAAGTAAAGGTAGTGTAACATGTTAGACTTCGCTCATTTTCATGAAAATATGAATGATAGGTTTTTAAAGGCTGGATATTATTAAGAAAAGAGCTATTTTCTAATTGTTACCTGGACAACTATTTCACCTGCTGAAAGACTCCAGGCAAGCCTGTAACTCTCAGAGAGGTGTTCTGGAGAAGAGTTTGAAATCCAGCCATGCATTGCCACTATATTCCAGGTCCTCAAATGTTTTGAACTGACATAACTCTCTTGCGCATCCAAGTAATTCAGTTCACACAATCTGCAGGCTGTGCTTAGATGTCTTAACTAGATAAAAGTGTTTTGCCTGTTGTCGGGGTGGACCTCTAAAATTGATTTCCAGGGGGAGTTTTTCTTCAGCCATACAAGAAAGTGAAAATATTCTACAACTGTTGTTGTGAACTAGTACAGACCAANAACAAAACAAAACAAAACAAAACAAAACAAAACAGAACAGAACAAAACAAAAAACCAGGAGACCAAAGTCAGTTGCATATGTTTGGGGTTTTTTTCTCTCTAGACTGCAACTTGCTCTTATTTTATACAAACTAAGCTCAGTTTTCTAACCTGGCTAAATTACTTAGCAGTGTTGAACCCAGAGTATGATGTGACTGGCACTAGCCAAGGACCGACCTCTGTGGTTCTGCACATATAACTCTCATTCAGACAAATGTAACCACACTTACAAAGAACGTAGATAAATAGGAATATAAGATTTCTTATTTGTGTTTCAATGACTGAAAGAAACAGTATTAGCTACATGCATTGGAATGAGTCACAGTTAGTGCTGAACAAAATTCTGAATTTAAAAAAATTTGCTGTTCTGTGATTATCTTTTCTAAGCAAACTAACAAGCAAACAAAAAATGCAGATGCATCCAAAATCGCAAATTATAATTAAAAAGAAAAAAAAGGCAGTTAGTTTTCTTATTATCCTAGTTTTGGCTGGGACAGAGTTAATTTTCCTTTTAGTAGCTGGTACAGTGCTGTGCTGTTTTTGAATTTCGTATGAGAATAATGTAGATAACACACTAATGCTTTAGCTATTGTTAAGTAGCGCTTACCCTAAATCAAGGACTTTTCATTGTCTCATGTTTGCTAGTGAGGAGGGGTTCAAAAAGCTTGTGAGGGAGCACAGCCATGACAGCTGTCCTGGACTTGCCAAAGGGATACTCCACACCATAGGACATCATGCCCAGTATATGAACTGGGAGAGTTGTCTGGGAGGAGCTGTGATGCTGGTTGCAGGTTGCCCGGGGTCTGCACCACGTCTAACAGCTGAGGGTGTCCCGTGGCTGGGATCTGGCTGATACAGCGCAGCAGAGCTGGTGCCGGCTCCCTCGGTAGCAGCAGACTGCAAACCGATGTAAAAATAGCGCTGCTAAAGGCAAAGGACGAGAGAGTGGCCCTCTGCAAGGCTCCCAGCTTTTATTACAAGCAAGCCTGTGAGCAAAAAGGTGAACAGTGGGGGAACAAACTCGTTTTTGTATGGGAATCAAAAGGGGCGGAATAAAGGGTTACAATCAATGGGGTTACAATCAATGGGGTAAATTGTGGAGTGACAGGGGAAAATATCCAATGGGACAAACTCAGGGGAGGGTTCTATTTGAATGAACAAATTGGGTACCGAATACAGCAGAACTTTCCAGAGATCATACATATTCCATAAGGGTTATGCATAAATATAAGGACATACATAAAACTGGGTGGGGAAATCTTGGACCTATAACAGAACAACATGCAAAATGCAGTTCCTGGGGGAGCACGGGAACTCGCAGCGACCAGGTCCTCAGTGCCCTGGGTGCTTGTCCGCCAGGAATTTGTTGGTGTGGATGCTGCAGTTGCTGCTAAACGCACTGCAACAGAGCTGCTCATTGTTCAGGCATGGGCTGGGTATTGGTGAGCAATTGTATTGTGCATCACTTGTTTCCCCTGGATTCTATTATTCTATTATTCTCTCTCCCTCCTTGCCATTACTATTATTATTATTGTTGTAGAAATTATTGTCATTGTTATTATTATTATTATTATCATCATCATCATCATCATCATTATTGTTTCAATTATTAAAGTGTTCTTATATCAACCCACAGGGTTTACCTTTTCTTTCTGATTCTTCTCCCCTTCAGGAATGTGTTAGGGGCAGTCATTGAGTGGCTGTGTGGTACTTAATTACCAACTGGGATTAAAACACAACACTTTGAAAAACATACGGACAAAACTACTACTGTCAAACCTCTAAAAAACAATTCACTTGAATGATAGAGGGTAAATCTCTGAAGTATATTTGATGTAAACTTATTTACAGAGACTACAATTTATAATTTTCTTGCTTCAAAGCACCATTCTTCATGAGAAAAAAAAGAAACAAGGGAAATGCAATTAAAAAAAGGCAGAAAGAAATGGATGATGGATTATAAAGCAAAGAAGTTTATTTTTCAGAACATATTTTGACTTGTGACACTGATTGACCTGCATCTTTTAGATGCATTCCATTACATGTGGACACTTATAGCTGCAAGAATACCAAATAAGATAAAATCCTCAGACTGTGTGCAAAGGTATTAGCTTTATAGACTTCTTATTTTATTAATGAAAGAAACATAAGGGAATTGTTTCTTTTGCATGATCTGCTTATTTGATATTGCTGAAGAGCTACTTGTTGCCAGCACAGCAGCATGGTTTGAGGAGAAACTGTGAGTTATGACTTCAGGAGTCAAACATATTTCAGTTAACATTATCATGTGTCATCTGTCCTTAAAAATTCACTAAGTGCTCCCAAATTTAAAATTTATCCTTCTTTTCCTTTTGTTTGCTAGCATTCAAACATTGCCAGCTTTAGATGCTATTTTCATTTTAGGAAACCTTTGGTTTACAATCTTCATATACACAGTATGTCTTCTGTATGTAGGATTATTTTTTCTGTCATTTAGAAATTAAAAAAGTAATTCTTCTTGAAGTTAGCAGAGCAACTTTGGCAGCTGCAGCTGGGAAACTCAGATCAGACTTCATGGTGAAGTATAAAACTGAGATCTCAGAAAAATCTTATATTTACTGAGTAGATAGATAGATATAACTTGTATGTTTTTACCACCAGCTTAGTTTTGAAATCCAGTCTGAACTGATGACATGACCATACTGGGAACATCTTTGAAGACTTATTTCTTCATTATTATATGAATGAAATAAATGCAACAAACTGAAACTGTAACCAAGCATTAAAAATACCTCCAGAAAATCGTCCTCAAAAATAAGAACTGCTGTTGATTTAATGACATTTCACTTAGTGGCATCTTACAGACACTACTGGGAAACTGATTTTTCGGATCACATGAAATAAGACTGTTCAAAATGAATGTTAGGAGACAGAGAGGTTGACAAAGTAGTCCACAAAACATTCCTGAATCAAGCTTAAGATCACATTTTCACAATAGTAACCTCAGCTTTTCACATGAACAGGTATTCTGACCTGGACAACTGACTACAGGAATAAAGAAGCATACCATGGTATGGGTTTTTCTGAATATATCAACAGCCTGCCATTGAAAAAGTTTTAAAATATTTACAGCTTATATTTACTCAGAGCTTTGTTTAAAAATTTGTATTGAATTGAATAAATTTTCTGAGATTCCCAAATTTTTCTGAGTTCTATAGCATCCAAAGAGTTTGTGTTGTGATTCTGTGCTGGCAATACTATCTTGTTAGGCTTCCCAGAGGGAAAAGTTCTGATTTATCAGAAGCACCTGAGATAATTTTAAATGCCACATCAGATTAACAAGAAAATCAGAAGGTTTACTCTGCCAAAAGGAAAAGTTTTAGGTTCTTAATTACAAAACTAGAGAGCACTAAATACAGTCCTGAATCACAAAACCAGAAATTTCTTCCATACCTGCTTCAGTGACGTGGTTGATGTGAGGCAGACCTGGCACATTAACATCTCCAGTTTCCACGGCTGGCTTTGCTTGGAGAAACTGCTGAACTGATATCTATTTTGAGAATGCTGGCTAAGCTGGAATCTCCTTCCCTTCTCTTTTCATATCTCTTTTCCTAAGTCTATTGTCTTGTAAGACTAAGATAGCTCTTCATCTATTATGACTATGATAACTCAGTTTTCTCTTCCCCTGTTCAATACATGGCATAAAGTAAATCAGCAATGTTGGACATTTCCTAGCCTTGTCTCTGGGATTTAATGTATTCTTCACTGAGCATTAATTAAATAGGCTTTCTGTAAGTGTTAATATTTTCAAGACTCTTAAATGATAAGTATTAGCTGTAAGTGTATGTTATCAAACTCCTTAATCTCTAGGTCCATGCTAAAGTCTACATAAGGACCATCTGTGACCTAGTACATCTCTCAGATTTATTACTGTTAATGAAAGCAGGTTTTTATCCCGACCACCTTATCATCCTGCATCTTTCAATCGTGTTAGACACTTGCAGTTTCATGAAACAAAGCAGTGTAAATAGGTTCATCCTGAAGTAAACATGGTAAGCATGTTGAATTGTTGCAGTTGAGTTTAAAAGAGGATGTAATCATCTTTTTCCACTGTCTAGACATTTGAAAGGGTTGTCAGGACTACAGCTACAGCTTACCAAGCATCTGCTTTTGCTCTGCAGGGAGAGCTAAATCTTTGAGATCAAAGTCTCACAATAAACACTTATCTGGGGTGGATTTCTGACATGAAAAATCATCAAATAAGTGCTACCCTTCACTGGACAGTTGCTTACCATTTCTCATTAGGCACACAGCCAGGCTCCATGGTATATGTGGAAACCAAAAAAAACCCACAAATCCTAATGTTTATATAGGGGCTAAGGTGTTCAAGGGTAGTTTGGACCAGTGTGCAGGGGCAAATTACAGGGAAGCCTTACTGGAGAGAGGGGTGGCAGCTATCAGAGAGCAGAACTTACTGCTTGGGGCAAGCCTGTTGCCTGGCAGATGGGTATACCTACCTTTGGCCAAATAATTCTTGTGTTTCTTAGAGACAGGAATCTTCAGTCTGTGATATCCAAGTAAGAACCACTTCAAAACAAGATAAAAGGAGACATTCATCTGCTTTAGCATCCAACTGCTGCTGGAGAGTTCTTCCCTTGTTAAAGACTTCCCTGGCAAAGGAAGTATTACCACAGTGGCTGGAAGGAAGTAAACTTGCTAGGTTATGCTTTTCTTTGAAGATATATGCCTTTCTAAGCCTGCTATCAGCACAAGTCACAGTGGCATTTTGCACATTAGCTGTGCATTCCTACACACTGAATGTTTATAGTGCATTTTAAGATCCATCACAACACACAGGAAATATGCTAAGGTGAAACTAAGACAACACAGCTTCTAAGTAACTGTATTTCTTATTTCTTCATAGCCAGATCACCTCTGTACTGAATGTGATTCAGTTCAGTTCAATGGAACCACTGTTAAAAAGAGTGTTTCTGACAGACTCCATTCCCTGCCTGCACAGGGTGTGGCCTCTGTGGTCAGTTTAACTGGCCAGTTCCCTTCTTGCCCACTTCAGTGTGTTCCTGGAATCTCTGTGCTGGGGATGCAGGCTTCTGGGGCTCTTCTGAAGCAGGTTTCAGGGTTTATGGCTCATCAGATATGACAGCTGTGCCTAGAGACATCAGCCCATTTGGCAGGGAGGAAGCCAAAGTTCTGTACCGCTTAGTCCTCACATTTAAGGCAGCCAGTTATTCAACAGTATTATTTCTTTCAAGTGTTGAACTGAAGAAAAAGCATCATATCTGAGCTGCACTTTAGACATGTTGCACAGTCTTGATGTCCATAATGTACCAAGCTGGGGCAATCCTTGCCACAAACTGCTACAGCAATCTGTGGCTTCATGTGCAAGCAAGTTTGGAAAGACAAACGCGCAACAAGCTGCTGGATGTGCAGCAGGTTGTTATGCTGCTGGGGCCAGTGCACAAATACTTGGTAGTTGTTTTCAGTACTTAACTCCCAAACTTTGGCTACTTGTTGCAGCTGCCCCTTTCGCCCACCCCCACAACCATCATTAACACCCAGCATTGACCCTCTACAGGGTCAGTCACAGCTACTCCTGTGTCAGTTGTCTCTGCTAAGCACTTGTTAAGATCATTCTAGCATTAAAGTTTGCCCAGTCTTGCTGACCTAAAACCTAATCCCAACCCAATTACTTTTTGTAACACCAGTCCTAACCCCAGACTGCCTTCCCCTGCTGTGCTCAGCGGCAGATTTCTTTCTTTGGTCTCAAATGATTAAAAAAACTAACTCCACTCACAACTCTATGGGCCATAGTAATCGCTCAGGCCCTCCTACCAGCTCCAGATCATGAGTAAGAAAGGACTTAGTAGAGAATTGCTTGGTATGCTTCTGCAGCTTCTAATAAAGATTGCTTTCTTGGAAAATGTGGCCACCGAAAAGTTATGTTTGAGGTTGATTTGGTTTTAATTGTAGCTGAAAATTTTTGTTCTTAGCTTTCTTGACTACTTCAGTCACTACTAGTACCACCATGTCTACAAAGAAATGTGTCTATTCTGTATATTATCCTGTGATGAGCCCCACTACCTTGGCTGAATGAGAACTAATGACTTGCTCTGCCACCATTCCTCTCCTTAGGGCATCCCACTTTCCCTGTAGCCATCCATGAAAAAAGGCTTGGGTCCTGTGCATGTATGGTTCATCACACAAAAGTCTGCATCCGTACATAAATAAAGTTTCCATCACAGCAGTAGAGAAATGTCACTGACAAAATTGATATTTTCTTCTCTCGCTTTCATTTCCATGCTTGCTTTCTCTTCTGTATCACCCTTTAGCCTCTTTCAGTTCTCCTATGGGTTTAATTTAGCCTGCTGACCAGTGCTATACTGAAATATTAACTTCTCTGTTAAACCTGGCCCTGCCACAAGAGTTCAGGAAACCTTCTAGTTCCTCCAGTCCTGGGTCCACAGCTATCACTGTACTGGACATAAGTCGGGTAAGGGTCACAACCACAGCCTTTGTTGGAGTTGCAGGGATGGGGGGGTGTGACTTGGAACTCCCAGGCCCTGTTTTCTGCCTTGTGGTTTTCAAAGCTGAGTAACATCCTTGTAGCTCCCGATCCGATGCAGGTGAAGGCATCGTTTGGTGCACCATTGCCTCTGCCTGTGTCAGTGTTTTTGCAAAGGCAGATTCATTGAAAGAAACAGTTTGAGGCATCTTGAGTTCAAATAGTGGAACTTTAGCTGGAACTTTTTGGTTTCTCATTCTGGAAGTATGTTCCATTGCAAAAACTATTCCATTCTTTTAAAATAATTTCAGAGTTCAAATAAATATCAAAACTGTTTTGAATTAAACTTTTTGTTTGACCTCAAACTCTATTATTTTTTTTTATGCTGCTTTGCTTGCTGAAATAGTCCTCTTTAATTTTTCCCCTCCTCAAACATCCAGTGAACCACTTTATCACTGTGTGAGATAATGAGACTGAGTTCCACTTTCCACATCACGAAGTGTCTACCACTCCATAAATCTGAACTCTCTTTACCCCAAAAGAAACTCTCCCTAACCATGTGCTGCAGCACAGGCAAAAGGCAGTACATGAGGGAGATTTGCAGTCCTGCTGTCCTAGAGATAAGCAGAAAGCTCCACTGAACAAAGCTGCACTAGCATTAACCACATAGCTCTTAGAGCCACAGTATGGACAGATTCTAATTAGGCACAATTATGCAAACTCATGTATTTGCATACAGCACCTCGCAGAGAGTTACAGGGAACGTAGCAGAAGCCTTCTGGAAGTGACTCAACCAGAAAGGGAACCTCAGTGCTTTCCCCAGAAAATCAAGCTGACCGCTGAGACTCAAGGCTCTCCCAGCCAGGGGAAGAGGAAAAGAAACAAAGGCTTGTTTAAAAGTGCAGTGCAGCTTCTCTGGAAAGTTACTGTATTTCTGTTTAACAAGGAAGCTGCCTCTCTCCCTCATGCTCAACATCTGAGTTTTGCAGTGCCCTTTAGTGATTCAACTAAAATGCTGTGCTCCTCCTTTGAACTGGCAGAGTCAAAGCCAGCTGCCAGCTGGGCAGCACTCTTAAGTTCATAGCTCTGACACCTCTTTTTGACAATACTAAATCGAATGCCTCAGCCAGATTCCCAATAGCTATACAAATCACTGTCTTGAGCCCTAACCAGCACACAGGTCCAAAGGCAGGGAGGGGAATCTCAGTGACAAACTCACCCCCAGGGATTAAAGACCATGTGCAGCTTCAAATGTGGTACTCGTAACATCAGGCTGTGGACTGCCTGCTCCATAAGGGTCCCATAATCAATTTTGTACCTGTGGGGACTACTTCTGGCAGATCAAGTATTATTTATGGCTCCAAAATTATCTAGATGTTTTTCTCTCTGCAGTTGGGAAAGTTGTTAGACACTTGTTAGACACTTCTCAGTTACAGCAGGAAATATTGATGGTTGTAATCTGTTTATTAATATGCAGACACAATCCCTTACAGAATAACAGCAAGTGCAAGTTCACCAAACAGGAAAACTCACTTTGCTTTTTTCTTGGAACGGAATAGAGATATATTCTCCCTTCCCTCAGGAATGCTGCAATCATCCCTACCAGTTTCTTTTTCCCAAATTAAGCAGAGATATCCTCCCCTGACTTCTCAAATGCAAAAGCAGTTGTTGTTCCAGGCTACCACTGGATGCTTACAGGAGTGCAGTTGAGAAGTGCCTCTCTTATATCTATCAAAGCAGAATAGCTAGCAACATATTAAAAATGACAGAGAAAAGAAATGTTAAAAACTGTTTTTCAGAATCAGAAATGCAATAAGGCCAGAAATCATGCAGGTCGAAAAGACTGTGTTGATACAATAAGAAAAAAAATTTTAAAAAGCCCAAAAAAAGCCCCCCCAAAAGAGGCAAATTCTTAAATGAATATGCAAGCAAAAGCAGGCACTTGCAAGCAGTATGATAGTAGAATACAATGAACAGAGAGAATCTTCCCACCCTTTTTTCCTGAGTGATTGATGTTATAAACAGGGATAGATTACACAGGAAGAGAAATTATAATGCCATGTTCTTGACTGGTGAAAGTGGAAGTGTTCTCATTGACCTCTGTGGAACCACTGCTGTTTATGCCACTGCAAGATATTTACCTAAGAGAGGTGAGATAATGTGCAAGGATGGTGAAGATAAAGGCTCATAAGAGTAATGAAAACTTAGCACAGGCACTGTGTTCCAAGTAAAAACAGCTCATCACTTCAGACAGCCTTCAAGAAGTCGTTCTTTCAGGTTTACCTGTGCTTTATAAGTAACAACAGATGCATAAACTTCTGTGCTATGAATGCCTGACCAGTAATGACATGTTGTCATAAATCACTATAAGATTTATTATTAGCTTTCATCTCAGGCTTTTTCTCAGTGCAATAAAAAATTTTTGCCTGTACTTTTACACACAATTATACCAAGATAAGCTATGTCCTAATTATGTTTTGTAGTACAAGAAGCACAATGCATACAGCCTTCTTTGGCGGATGCAGTTTGTTTTTTCTGTGGAGAACAAGAC
The DNA here is from genome assembly GCA_013389985.1 of Dryoscopus gambensis. Taxonomy (NCBI): domain Eukaryota; kingdom Metazoa; phylum Chordata; class Aves; order Passeriformes; family Malaconotidae; genus Dryoscopus; species Dryoscopus gambensis. The sequence goes on along the minus strand of WEIT01029640.1, from coordinate 38,011 downwards.
ATATTGAATGCTGTGACTCTGTGCTAACCTTGCAGCAGGCACACTGCAAAACTGTCCCACAACTGCACAGAACACAGCAAATTAGGACTGTGGGACCTAGTATGTTGCTGACACTTTTATCAGCAACTGCATGCTTCAGCTGTCTATTGCTAATCCTTTCCTTTCTTCAGCATGCAGTTTTTGTAGTATATCTATGAAGAATTTAAATCTGAAACTATAGGACTGAGAAGGAAAGAACAAATGAAAAATATTTTATTTGTCCTCATTTAGGCTTCTCTATACTATACATAAGGGGCTTGATGAGCTATTATTTATTTTAACAACAAATAAACTTTTTTCTCAAATCATTCAAATCTTTTGTATTTTAAGATTTATTATAACTTTACAACAATCGAATCTTTATTATTACTTTTAAAAAGGACAAAAGAAAATGAAAATAGATTATGAAGGTTTTACAGACCTTATTGTTCTTATTCTCAGCTAATAGGTTTGCTGAAAAACACCTGAAAGAGTGGTCAGCCCTTCTTTAGGGCTACAGCCTACCCTTTCCAGTAAAGGCCAAAAGCTCAACAATCCTCTCAGCAACTTCAGTAAAACTTTGTGTAAACCAAGCAATCTGACCAACTGTCAAGAAAAAAAATGGTATTCCAACAGCATGAAGAAGCCTCTGTCGTACATTTTGTTTAAGAAACAGCAGTAGCTTTAAAAGAACTTGACCAAATCAACACAAAAATCTGTGGCATAATCCAGATCACATGGTATACAAGGTAGTAATACTCCTTGAATCCCCACAGATTTCAACAAGGCGAGGATGTCATTCCTGATGAATAAAATCTCCAGTATTAATTTCTCTTATATAGAGAATATAGAACATATTTTCTGCAGTTATTTTTAGCAATACTTGGACTGCTTTTTTGCTTTGTTTTTTTAAGGGTATGTATAAAAACTTGCAACTAGAAAGGCCCACTATAAACTCAAATATAAACCTTGTTGGTAATATCCTCCAGTATCATATTTCAATATACATAGAAAAGTTTTAACAAATTTCTGCTTATACTTCAAATATACTTCTTCAACCAACAGGTGTTAGGGTTTGATTTACACATAAACTCATCAATGATTAAAGAGCAAGACACTTACAATGGACTTGATGAATTCCTAATCTCAGGAACAGTAGTAAATTAAAACAAAACGCAGTCTTGTTACTGGTTGTTCTTTTGTGATTAAGTATTAGTTATCTGCTATGTTTGACATTCCGTAGACCTATTTATTTGATTAATTTAATTGTCGTCCTAATTAATTTAATTATTTGGTAGCAAGTGCTGAGAGGCTGGTGCATTCATGGTTCTCTACATGTTGCTCAGCTGATTACCAGCTCCACAGTTTGCTGAACTGGTAAAAAGCAGCCGCCAGGTCCCCTGTGCCCCTTTCGCTTGTCTGGGTTTGATTGATGTGCCCTCTGCTCGCTTCTGTCTCCGTGCCGTTGTTCATAGATTAATGTAGGAGATGGGATTATCCACAGTGCGTTTAATCAAGCATGTAGATATTTTTTTTGCCGGGGAAAACCCTCCCAGTCATTGCACTTTTGAAGTGATCACTGTACATAACTCTTTGGTTTGGGAAGAGAAATAGAAAATAAAAGGGAAGGGGTGGAGGCGTGTGTGTGTGTGAGAGAGAGAGAGTGTGTGTGAAGGGAGGCTGCTTTACCCGAAAATACAGGGAAATTCTAGGGGAAGAGGGGGAGCAGGGAACGGGATTTAGGGGGGTTGGGCGTTATTGCAGTTGTCATCCGCGAAACTGACGCATGTTTACACAGCAACTTTCGTTGGACCGGGCTCTCCCCGTCCCGCGGAGCGGCAGGGCTCCAGCCGGGCCCAGGGGTCTC
>WEIT01029640.1:12444-27755 GCA_013389985.1 Dryoscopus gambensis | reverse complement strand
GGATTAGGGTACAGAACAAATGGGGAGAACCCGAGGGAGTGGTTAGGAATAGGGGCGGGGGAAGGAGGACGATGTGGGGAGGGCAGGACCTTGACATATAAGGGAAAAAGGGGCAGGGAAATCAATGGGCCAATCAGAGAAGCAGAAGTGGGGTACCTGTCCTATTAGGGGATTCTCTTGTTCTCTGATTGGCATCCCACAGGTAGAGGAGGTGAGAATAAAATTATAGGGTGGATGAATGTAGTATTTTGAAACCTCCGAGCATTATAAATCCTCTTAGAACAATATAAAAACTCTGGAAAAGTAGAATAGCTGAATTCTGTTCAATACTACCAGGTGTTATATAAATTTAGTCAAAAAATGTTCAAAGAAAAAACTAGTTGAAATTGGAAAATTATGTCAAAGTTGACATGCTCTTGTCAAGTGTTTCACTGGCAAGTGCCAAAACAAGTAGTTGTGAGATTCTTGTTTTGAGGATGATAAAATATCTCATTTCAAATTTTGCATTTGGACTTTTAGCTTAGAATTTTTGTATTATGTATGAACACAATTAAAAAGCACTTTGATTTGAAGTTTACGTGTTTGTGTATTTACATATTTTTCATTTCATATCCTACAGCAAACAGTGACTATTCACTTTTAATCCAAATAAGATCAAAATTTTGATGAGGGTGGGAAATTAGCTTTCTAGTCATCTCTTATTGAGACTTACTGCTGTTGAGAATTTGGCTATGTAAACCCTGTAAGAGCAGGCCATTTTATCTTGTAAAAAAACTAACTTCTATTTGGTGACAGGAAAGGGGAGAATGGCTAAAAAGAACAGTCATCTTCATCATCCAGCTAGGGTTTTGGGGTCAGGTTGCTTCTTGGTTAATGAGGTATACATGAGGCAACAAAATTAAAAGAGAGCACATTTTCCAGATTGCAGCTGCTGTAAAGACAATAGATTGGTATTTTACTTACAGTGAATGTATTTATGAACTAGAAGTTTAGCATTTGGTGTATTACAGAAAGCCGAACCCAGTATCAACACAATTTATTACTGGTTCCTATTTAAACTTATATATACACTGATCTAAGTTGAAGTCTCAAATAAAATGGTTAGCATGAATCACCACTATAGATTATCATCAGTTCTGGTTTTCATTTACTTTTTATTACCTCTGTTATTAATTTTCTTTTTAAGAAAGTTTATATGAATTAAGAATGTATAATGCAATGCTTTTAAGAATGTGTAATGCAATGCTTTGTGGTTTATTATGCAGATTCTGCAAGACTTAATAATTGAAATGACAATTGTAGACTGTGGAAGTATGAAGCTTTTCATGTTTACATTCAGCTACAGAAACCCAAAGGGTTCTTTCCCCTATTAAATAACATGCTAAACAATAACATAATTGCTTTCACTTTTGCTAATGTTAATGAATTTATCCTTCCCAAACCATTTCTATAAGCTGTTGGAGACATTTCCAGTTTCCAATGCACAAATGATATAATAACAGTAGTAAGTTGTCCTAACTATTTCTTACCTAGGACAGCACAGCTAAGAAGGTAGGCAAGTATTTCCTTGAGATGAGAAGCAGTTGTGTCATGAGTCTGTTCCATATGTCCTCATGCACCACAGGCCATCTGTAATGTGCTTCACTTTAACAACCTTTGGGCATATGGTAAAATTGCAGCAGACCCAAGTAGAATTTGCCACAGAATGTAACAAGAGCACTGAGTTTGGGTTCCTACAGTAGCAAAAAAAAAAAAAAAAAAATTCTAGCGTGCTTTGTTTGAAGGCTTGTTGGTCTTTATCTGGTTTTGCTTGGCCAGTTTTTCCATTTATTTTGTGACTTAATATACTTGGCTTTTTCAGCCCCTGTTTTGTTTCATGCACAATTACATGGACAATGATTGCAGAGTTGGTAACTTTGGTTTTGATTCACTTCAGAGGCATTTTCTAGAATAGCATAAATGACCTGCAAAATTACTCTTCTTATAGAAAAGTTGTCCATTTGAATGGAAAAAAGGAACCACCACTATCTTTTGTCAGCCTCCTGATCTCACCACACACACACCTCCTGGAAAGTAGCCTAGAGTTTAAAAGGAGGTGGGATTATGCTCCACCTGAGCTGAGATGCCTGAGGGTTGGCAGTTCTGCCATTTCGTGTTGTGTTGTACTGCAAACTTGGATCCAGCTTGTGTTCCTAACTTTGTTTAGGTGCTCTGATGTTGAACCCCAGACTCTGGATTCCTGTCACTTGTCAGCAAGCAATTTGTATGCTCTACTTCTCCACTGCTGTTTTCAGACCACACTTGTCTTACAGCTTGCTTGATTGTTCCCATAAGCATCATAGATATGTGCTTTAAATTCATAATATAATTCTTGGAAGACCTTGTAGAAGTACGGTAATATCCTAGTTTTATGAATAAGAAGGTGGTTTAAAAAACTGACAACCTTGCCAAAATTAGATTCTTCATTTGTGTATCAAAGTATGAGCTGAATTTTTCTGCAATAGCAGATGTTTTGAGTTTCCCCTTGCTCCTTCAAATTCAGGGGTGTAATTTCTCTCTGCATTCTTATCCTTCAATTCCCTAATCTCAGATTTTAAATCCCAGTCAGACCTCTGATAAAGTAACCAATCTGTCTGGAAAAAAAATCCAGATTAGAGTTAACTGAGGGCTCTGATTAGTGCAGAGACCACAAGGCTTAGTCTTGGACTGCTGTAGATTTTGCCATCTCTGATATTCTGTTCTGCACTCAGGCTTGCATCAGGAGAGAGACTTGTCTCTCAGCTGTTTATATAACATATTCCAAACTGCAGCATTTTATAGTCTAGTGTGATAAGTTTTTTTGCTAAACACGAGCATGTCTGAAGGATAGACAAATAGACAAATACTGGGTCAGATTTCTGCCTGTTGGCACTTTGACAGCTTGAAAAGACAACCCAAATATTTTTGGTTTTGTCACTGAGTTCTTGGAGAGAAGAGAACGATGGTGTTCCACAAACTGTAAAATTATTTTTCCTGTAATTAAACTTTAAAAATAGCAATCCAGATTCGGAAATTGCTAGTCACAAGAATTCCAAAGCAATCAGTTTGAAGCCCTGCTGACCAGAATGCTTTGATTACTCAAAAAGTTTATCATCCTGAGAAAACAATCATTGAAAGATGTAGGTTATTATTTTGCTTGATAAATATGATAGCAGCCTTTCCTGGGACTGTATCTTCATGACCTTCTAAGGAAAAAGGTTGCTGACAAATGGTCTAAAACACATGTATTTGTACATAGTCCATGTATAATACTGTGTCTGTGTTGCTATAAAGCATGCTGAAGTTTCCTCTAGGGTGAGTATCTTGCTGAAAACAGAACTGATAGATCAGGAGACTGGTGCTTTTCAGCATCTGCTGTTTTATCACTGATGGTGGGTTTTGTTTGTTCTGCAGAAGTAGTGGTAAGTTAAAAAAGCTGTGTTTTAAAAAGCTATCATTCTTGTCTTGCAAAGTACATGAGCTTCCCTCCTCCCACCTAATTTGAAAATAAATTTAAATTATTGTTTAGGTAATAGATCTAATAGAGCCATCAGTGGGGAGAAAAAACCCAACAAAAAAACAACAAACCAAAAAAGCAAGAGAAGAAAGCAACAAGAACAATAAAACCAAAAAGGATGGGGGGGAGGACAGGAGGAATGAGGGGAGGAAGGGGGAGGAGGAGCAACTTACCAAAAAAAACCCAAACCAAACTTCAAACAGACTGCACGCTTTGGAATATTTGCGGTTGCATACCTAGGCTCCAGCTATGGAAAACTTCCCTTATTTAGAACTGTGCTTAAATGCTTGCTTAGCAGTATCAATCTATACAAATGGTGTCCTACAGGTGAGTGGACTGAAAAAGATGTAGATGTTTAAGATTTTCCTCTGATCTTGGACTTTGGAACGTAGCTGACCCAGAAGTCCCAGGGCATTTGCAACAGAGGCAATGATTTTTGCAGCCTTGTTGCAGATCTTGAAATTATTTGAGGAGGAAAGGATCTTTCAGCAGGCAGAAAAGACTGACTGCCACCTCCCTGTATAGTTGTAGTGGATAACAGCAGTGAGTAATCTCTCTTCTAATGCATGTTGCATTCCTCTTTAAGAGCTGGTCATTGGGATTCTATTTTTTTTTTATATGATGTGCAAGACACATTTAGGAGATCCACAAACTAAATATTCACTTAGATTTTATGATCTGTCTCCAAGGGACTGAAATGTGGCCTGAGCTTGAGAAGCAATAAGCACACATGGCTCACATCAAATTTAAGTGTAAACACTTATTACATGCTGCTTCTTGAATGCAAATTTATGGTTTATTGTTCTGCTCTTTACACAAAAACATTGCTGTTAGCTTCAAGGGGTGACCCAGAGATGTTAATGAATCACAGTTTTTTCCCTAGGCATGTATAGATAATAAACTGAAGGTGAGGTCTTCAGGATTGGAAATTTTATCCAGCTTTAACTGCAGAGGTTTGCTGTAGTTAGAGCAGGTTGTAAAATAAAACCAGTTCTTTTAGTTTAGCTTTGACCCTCCCATGCGTCTATTTGAATTTCATTATTGTATCCCTATTCTGCTGTTTTATGGCACAGCTTAGTGGGGGTGCATACCAAGCCAGCATTCCTAGTGAAACTTAAAATCTCTGTGGCCAGGGAGATTGTCCAGTGTTTGGTTATATTTTCTGCTGTCTTAATTATGTTTTATTGATCATCATAAATCCACTGTAGTTTTTAACTTCATCTCTCTAATTACCTGAGAGGCTGGGACAGTTGTAGAGCCAGCCAGTTGTCTCTCTTTTTCCAATAATCTATTGTTTGGAGATCTAGGGAAATTTTTGACTTTTAAGTAGAATTCAAATCTGCTTTGAGGTTTGCCATAAAGTAGGAGAAGACAAAGAGAGGAAAGATTTAAATTTGATATAAAAAGAAAAATAGTTGCTACCCTTGAAATTCTCAATTTGGCACAGCACTTGAAAATGTGACTGAAGCATGTGCTTGAAGAGAAGTCCATATGTAAAGCCTTCATCAAAATGATTTGTGCTAGAACATGCTGGTAGGTGTTGCTAAAATGTTTATAGGGCCTTTTATACGTAGAATTTAATTTAAGGAAAAAGAAAGAGGTTATATTCTACCCTCACATTCTTCAACACAGCCACAGTTTACTCCTAAAAGAGCAGCTTGAGCCAATTTGAAATGAGCCTTTAGCCCACAAAGCCTTGCCTTTAATTCTGTAGTGTGCTCAGCAGCGCTCAGTGTGTGCGATGCATTGCAGTGTGGGATCTTTGGTCACAGTACAGCTTGATGCCACTTTCCCACGGGCAGCGAGCATGGCTTGTGTGCTCCCAGGAAGAGAATGAATGAATGGCAGGGATTTTTACCTTGGTGCTGAAAACCTACTCCATACCTCAGAGTTGTTCATTATTCTCTTTAAAGGCATTTGGGATTTGGAGGCTGAAAGGTTCTGGATGCCTGTTTCTTTGCTGATGCTTTATTTGCATTATTAATTTATAATATATGATAATTTATTTTCTTAATTCTAAGGAAGTGCTTTTGATTTCAGAATGCTTGAGACTCTTGAAATGGGAAAAGGAGGAGCAAGCAGAGAAGAGTCCATGAGTTGACTGTGAGAGCTATGAGAATATCTGCTCGGCAGGAATGAAAGGCCTGATTCAGTTCGCTCTATACATTTTAGCAGCCATATTCATTCTGTGGGCCTATTCAGGCTGGAAGTCTAGAGGAGAGAGATCAAAACATCCGTGTGAATTAAAAAAATAGGTTACTTTGAGGACAAATATTCTGCCTCTGTAATTTAAATCTGTAGGGAGCCAGAGAGTGAAGATAGGAAAAGATATATTCAGAAGCTCTATAGGGAAGACGTGTCCTTTTAGGGGACAGTGCTGCATTCTCTATTCTAATTTGGTTTCTTTTTCAATATTAAAAAGTAATTATTAAAAAAATAAAATAAGAAAAAAATTTAGATTCTCTGATTCTGTTCTCCTGAAAATCACAGAAAGGAGGAAGGAAGTGTCTGTTGCACAGTTTAAAGAATGTTACAAACCTCTAAATTATATAGGACAGGTAAACTGGGAAAGAAAGCTTCCCAACCTTTATCTCCCTGCCAGGTGACTGCTATTATGAATGGCTGCCTTGTAAAAAAATAAACGAGGAATGAAAAGACTTTTTGTCTGAGTCTGCTGGGCTATGCTTCTAGGCATTCAGGAGCTTCCTTTTTCATCACTGAACACCTGTTTTAGCCAGGCATCACAGGATGGGGGGAGGACAGGCCAGGAAGGCAGAGCGGGACCCTTCTGGCTGTAGCTTTTCTTCAAAGGTCCAGTTGCTTCCATGTTCCGTAAACATGTTTTCTGAGGGGAAAAGAGGAAAAAAAAAATGAATAATAATGATAAAGATAAGTACAGGCTAAGTTCGCTTGGCCCTATGGTAATTTCCTGTATATTTCCAGCTATACTGTGGCAATAGCAGTTTCCCTTGTAGCTTGACAGAGTAGCCTCTGACCATCCTTGAGGCAGTAAATCCCAGCAGAAAACACTAAGTCATAACCCAAAATAATGGCTTCATTAAACATGGGATGCTGAATTTAAAACATGTTCTGCTCTCCTTGCACATCCCTCTTCAGTTGTGGGCTGTACTTCCTTAACTTGGTAACTGACATGGTAGATCACTTTGTTTCCCAAGGCAAATTGCTCCAGTCTCCAATATTCCCAGGAATACTAAAATATGTTTCTGATCGGAGAGGCCCATCTCCCTCAAGTTGCTCTTTTTATCAGTAACAAGGCATCTCTGCTCCTACTCACTTTGGGATTTTGATACCACCTGCCAAGGTATTAGTAGGAAGTTCATTGAACTATAGCTTGTCCTGCTGTTTATACTCATCCAGCCAACTGGCATCTCATAGCCATTGTTCTACACACTCAATGAAAAGTTCCATGTACATTTCATGATTTAAATGTTCCATGTACAGTTCCATGAAAAGTTCCATGTACATTTCATGATTTAAATGTTCCATGTACAGTTCCATGAAAAGTTCCATCTACATTTCATGTCATGTGCTTTTTCTCCCTCCCATCTCTCTTGGTATTCATGCTGTATTTTATGCTGGTATTTTTATGTATTTATGCTGGTATTTTACTTACCATTTGTGGATTCAGAATGGATGGATTTGAATTTTGAAATAACTATTTATAAGGTTTTCCATAGGTTTCATTATCATAATATAGTAAAGTCGTTTTTAAAAACTCATGGATTTAGCTACAAAACTGCCACGGCTAATAACTGTTATTATTTATTTTCATTTTACCAATGGAGCACCCAAGTATTGGATGACTTGCCAAGATCACACATGGCAAATTTAGTGTAGAAACAAGAAAAAGAACTCCACAGTTTTGTGTTTTCATGTTTAACCTCCAAAGCAGACACTGTATGCTTTGGAGTGATGGAACTACAAACTTAAAATTGAATATACAAGAAATACTCACTAAAACACAAGCTGATAGCATCTTTACAATTTCTGTCAGAACTTCACCATCCTGCCAACAGCTCTTGAACTTCCATTTAAATATTTGGCAGTCCAAGACCGGGTTTTTACTCTCTCTGTTGCTGCAAGATGGCATTCGAGCTTACTGGTGAGTAGAGCTGCAGTCTCTTAAATTAGGGAATCTGTTTTGCTTCTATGAGAACACCAACATATGCTTTAAAGGAAAAAAAAAAACAAAACAAACAAATCAACTACAACAACAAAAACAGCACCCCAAAAAATAATTCCACAAAAAGAAATTCGCAAAAAAAAATGCTCTCCACCTCTGGCTGAAGTTGTTAATTTAATTATGGATTGTATTTACTTGCCATTTTAAATTTTTGAACACTTTTCTACAATTCTGTTCTCATTTTTCTCCTCTTTTAACTTTTTAATTTTCCCTTCAATACTGTGGGCAAGAAGTAGAAGTGGAAGTTATGTGAGGCCAAAGGAACAGGCAGAGACCCCCACTGTCCTGGAGCAAAGGTTTGGCAGTGGAGGTCTGGAAGGGTCTAGGCTTACGTTCAGCATCTCTTGCGTCTTTGTGAAGGGGATGATGAAGGTCCTACAAATCTTGGAAGAGAAGAAATCTGGAGAAATACCATAGCCCAGGGATAGTTACATTACTAAGACCCTTTTTCAAATGCTGCCTTCAGATGCTTTTCAGTAAGCGTGTGAGCTCCTTTGCCTCAGTGTGCAAAGGTAAAAGAAAAATTATGTGACTCCATAGAATTTCTTCTAGCCTACACATAAAACATACCTGGTCTTTCCCGAAATTACACTAGATAGTCACAGGCAGCAAAAGAAGTAACTGATCTTGGCTTTGGAACCTACCAGCAGCAGAGGTACTCCAAAATTTAAGCTCTGATGTTAGAAGAGCCCCATATTCTTTAGGATGTGGAGTCCAGCACAATAACTTTTGAGATTCTTTCCTCGATGGAAAGATTGTACTGTGTGTAGTTTAGAAATAGAATCACAGAATCATTCATCAGCTCAGTTTACCTTGAAAAAGATACGTCAAGTCACTGAAGAGTTGTTCCCAAATAAATGATGACCAAGAAAAGACAGCCAAATGTGACCTGTTAATTTTCTTGTGCAATAAATGCATCTGAGCATTTAATCTAATATAAAGGCCTCTTGTGATATAAAATTAATGACCTGTATGATTTATTTTTTAAGGTCTGCTATAAATTATGTGCATCAGTTGGATGTTTGGGGGTTTTTTTCTAAAGAACAATTATCCGGTTTGGAAATTTAATCAAGCCATTGAGTTTAATTATTGTCTCATTTCTGAAAGATATACAATTGCGTGAATATTTAGAGCAGATTTCTTGGAAAAAAATATGTTAAGAGTTTTCTAATCCTTTGCTTAATAACTTCCATGAAACACGTGCTCCCTTTTACTTGGAATGTCTGGTACAATGACCACAATACATTTGGAACGCTCTCCACAAAACTGAAAATATGAGACTTTAATGAATAAGATGAATATAAGTTACAGTTATGCCATGCAGTTCTGCAGCTCTTACTGGTCAGTTCCCTAAGTGCTTAATCTTGGGCATTTACCACTGACGTCAGTGGGAACTAACTGCCCAGAATCTCCTTAAGCACTTCTAGATGTGTGGTAAACAAGCTTATATTTTGCATTTAGTTTGTGTGCATTTATTTTCTATTCAATTTTAAAATAATGCCAGGTAACGTGGAAGTTTTGCAGCTTGGTAAGCCATTCACTTGGGAGAAAATTGAATTTCAGCCATTTAGTCTTTGAAATCAAAATAGGAGAGGTAATAGTCAGTCTTGGGACCAATAGCTTCTGATCAGCAGTCTGCTGAACTCAACAGGACATTTGAATATGTGCTTCTTGAAGAATGTTTCCCATCGGTTGTTGAAGAGCTCAGCTCTGCTGCTCTCACTGGCCGGGGGAAGCTGCTGGTCTGGGAAGCGCAGAGCTCTATGTACAAGAGGTTGCCAGATCTTATGGTAAAGGCCCTTTCTGCTGCTAAATACTTTTTAAAGAAATGTGAACTGTCACAGCTGTGTAGGTTTCCAAAGGATGCAAAATTAGAAATATTTAGAAGGAGCTGTGGGACATTGAGGATTTACACACTGAAAATACTTATAATCCATTTTGACACTCAGTACGTAACCTCTTATAAAAATGAAAAGATAGGAGGAGTGTTTGTAGGTACTTGTATCACAAAATCACAGAATATTCTGAGTTGCAAGGGGCCCACAAGGATCCTGAAGTCCAGCTCTTAAGTGAATGGCCCATACAGGGATTGAATTCTCCGCCTTGGCATTATTAGCACCAGGCTCTGACCAACTGGGCTACCTATGCATATGTGTAAATATTGTCGTATTTAAAGATAAGGCTGCATATCAGCTATGCTGATATATAGTTATATATCAGTAAATTTTCTTTGTTTTCATTCTTTATTTGCCTATTCCTACATCAATTTTCACATTCTTTATAATAAGGATATTATCTTGATGCATTTGCTTCCCAAAGGTACCATTCCTTTTACTATTCTCAGTGCATATTCCACTCCAAGTTTTGCTTTTGTTTATTGATGGAATGTCATATATTAAGGAAACACAACGTCCTTTATCCTAGCTTAATTACTGTTTTCAGTGTTTTTTTCATCTTTTTAATACTCAGTACTAATCAAAGTCATAAATCAATAGACTGCAAAGAGCATCTAGTAATTATCTTTTCTCAATGGCGACTTTTACTTTTCCACTTCTCACTTCTATTGGTAACTTATACAGTTTCTAATAGTACCTCATAGTGCTTGCTTTCAAATAAAGTGCCTACATAGGGACATCAGGGTTCTTCTGATCACTTTTTTTTGCTAGTCCTTATGCAAGCAGCTTCACCTGTTGATGATCATTGTGCACAGCTATATCTACGGATGTTAGTCTAAATTTGCTTTCCTTACTCTGGCAAAAATCCTAGTGGCTCCAGAAGTAATTTGCTTGTTAGGATTTATATCTGTCCCTGATGGAGAAGCCTGGAGTCCCAAGGGCGGAAGGCACATGAAGCTCACAGAACTCTCCAGCCCAGGAGGAGAATGGGTATGGTCACCTGGTGTGTGACACAGCTCTCGGGAGGCAGGTGACTTCTTCTCCCTGAGTCTGATGGCTGTGGCATAATGGTGTGGGGCCTTCCAAGGTTGCTAAACCTGGGGGCTAAAACTTGTGTTGAAACAAAAGCCAAATCATGTGGTATCAATACTGTAGTAGGTATTTACTGCTTCAAAACTCTCCATGGGCTGCAGGATCAAGTTTCAAGGGAGAAAATCCCCTACTTGCTTATACATCTAATTGGTTTCTCTGTAGCAGGTGGATACTTTTTGTGTTTGGCATGAGTTATATACTTAGCATATAAAAGAAAATAGAGGAATAAGCTTAAATTGAAACAAGATGATTGGGGTTTACTGCTCTTAAAATACTGTTCTCTTATTTGGGGAAGCAGGAACTGAAGAGATTGGGAATGCCTAATGACTTTTCATAAATAGACCTCATTGGCAGATATGCCTATGTAATTTCCTGCTCTTGAGAGTTTTATGACCTCTTCAGCCCTGAGTTGCTGTCTTTTACTGCAGCCCTCCATCTGCTGAAGAGAATGAATCTTGCAAGAAATAATTGTAAGAAGAGAAGGAGCTTTGTTACTCTCCCTTAGCAAACTACTACCAGCTTCTTCAAGATTCTTCATTAGGACACCTGAAGTGATGCATTTTTAAGAGGGTTTAATTATAGGTCTAGTGAAACGTGAATAAAGAAGGAGCTCAGCAGGCCAACAGATGTTGAAGCAGATTATACACAGTTGAAAGAGGTGCCTTTTAAAACATACATAGTCAAAGATCTCTTATAAATTAATCCAACAGTTAGAGCAACAGTTACTGTTCTCACTCCATAATGATAATACAAATCGAAAACATTCTCAACTGAATATCAGTCCAGGCTCAATCTGTATTTTAATAGGTGGGTTGTTTGTTTTGCAGATGGTTTTGTAAAAAACATTTTTTGTTGATTCTTGGGGTTTTTTTAAGATGACTGAATCATGAAAATATATTCCTTCCTGGGGAAAAAAAAAAGGCAGCTTTCACATTTCCACTCTTTGATTTTCAGTGTTTCTTTCTAGGAAAAAAATCTGGTTCTATGATTTAGTAATACATGACATTTTGTCATGTATCTCATTGTCAAAATGAGAAAAACAGTGATGCAGGCAATTATACTCAGGCTTTAGACATTTTGAAACAATTATTTTAAAATTTCAGTAATATACTGACATTATGACTTTACTTTTTTTTTTTAAGGTCTAGGTAACATAAGAAAGGGAAGATTATTTCTTTACTGTTAATGAAAAGGGTTTGTGCCAGATCTTCTTTTACTTTTCTTCCCAAAGGCATTTGTTACTGTATTCCATAGAAATTGTTAGTTCAAATAGAGAGAATGGTTACTAACAGAAGAATTGTAGTGGACATGGCAAGACTCTGTGAAAGAGAAAGTAGAAGCAGCTTCTCTACAAGCAGAGATTTTCATAAATTGGTTTTGGGAACTGGTCTTCTTTAGTATTTCCACAATAAAATTGTCATAAAAATGGGAGTATGATAGTAAATTCTGCTGTTGTACTGATAATTCCTTTTAATTTGTGTCAGAGGAGGAATAATAATTCCTGTAAAAATAATTAGGACATGGTGAAGTATGAAAAAGATATGAAATATAACATAGTCAAAATTCTCCCATTTGGGGCTTGATTGACAAAATTTCTGCTTCTAAGCTGGAAAAATCCTCATCATCTGCCTCCTTAATGGAGAAAAGACTGGACCATGAAAATGTGTGATAAATGTGGAAAAAGTGGCTATGCTACAAAAAGATATGAGAACCAGCTTTTTCAGCAGTGAGAAAGAAGTACACTGATATAATTGAGCATAAAATATTTCATAAAGTTCTGATCATTCATTTGCTATAAAAATTCATTCAAATTGCAAAAGGTGCAGAGGAAGCCTGTTTGGGATGAAAAGGACAAACCGTTCTCTGTGAGGTAGGATAAATTTCTTTAGTCTCACAAAATAAAGTCTGGAAGAAATTGTAATACCATTCTGTAAATATATTTCTGGACAAAAACAGAGAAGAGGAGATATTTGAGGTAAAGAACAAACAGATATATACTGGCCATCAATAACTTTATGCAAATACAAAAATCAGTAACCAGTAGGGCAGGGGGGTTCTGAATGTGGTTCCTTTTCAAAATCAAAGAGATTTCTAATGAGTGCTCACCTAAAATTTATGGAATATTATACGGGGGATACACATCTGTAGAGTACTGTTGTCCTAAGTCTCGTGTTAGTGCCGCATGACTTCACCTGCTCCTTTTGGGTCCTGTAGTGCAATACTGCAGAGGAAAGTGTTTTGTCTATCTCAGGAGATAATGAATGAGTCCTTCAACACTGCTCAGTCAGTTTTCCACAGATTAACACCTTCAGGAGCAGTACAAGGGAAGGATGTTGCCCAAAGTCTGTGATTGGAGATGTAAGACAAGTAGACGTGTTCACAGGCAATCCACTTTCTTTTTGTATGTTCTGGCCTTACAATTTCCTTTTTGCGGTAATCTGAAAAGACACTTAAATCATGTGTGCTAGATTCTAAAACAAGTGCCACAGCTTCTGCTGCCTGGAGAGCATCCCAGTGGGCCTTTGTCCAGGAGACTTGGCTTGCAGTTTTACCAACAGTGCTGTCTGTGGTCATGGGTTATATCATAACGTTGCTGTTTCTGCTCCAGATCTCCCAGAGAGAGCGGTTTCTTAGCATCACAGTTGTGTGTCTAACCTGCTGGCCTCTGCACAGCCTTTGTGGCAGGGTTGTTTACCTACAAATTTCACTCAAGGTTTTCCCATAATGATATTATGATAGGTGCTTACATAACCCTGCTATATTACTTAGCAGTCTGTCCAAACCTTGCAGCATGAATATATAGAGGATGACTGGTCGCTGGGTTTTAAAACCACTGTGGCCCCTGTGTAGCGGAGGATTGAAAATGAAGCATCATAGCACTGTGTTTCGGTGCTTCAAGCATTTCCCTAAAGAGATACAGATATGTCAGACACATCAGACAACCTGTTTCCTAATCCTGTAATTAAGTTGTGCTCAAGTACCATGTTTAGATTCATCCTGAAGGTGATGTAATATCAGTTATGGGACTAATGCATTGTGTCATGGCAAAGTTGGTGTGTTAACAAATAGTAAAATGTTATCATTATTTATTAGTCTTTTAACTAGCAAAAGCAGTTTAAAGCCAATGCAGAAGTTTATTGTAATTAAGAAAAATCTAAGGATATTAAAAAGAAAAGAAAAAAAAGAGGGAGAGGATGGCATGCAGGACAGGGACATCACGTCTGTGTCTCCCAGCACCCACTGACAGGAGAAGAACCACCTTTGAAAGGACAAATGAGCAGTGATTTGCAATTTGAACTTGGGAAACATACTGAGAGGATTCCAGCTCCTTATTCTGTGCCATTCCTCCCCTTTCTGAAATGTAATTTAAGCAAAAAAAGCAGAAATACTCAAAATAAGGTTTAGTAGGAGAAAGAATCTTGAAAAAGTGGTGGAATTGGTGGCCCAAGAGAGACCAAGCAAGTTGGTTTATCAGTCTAACAAAGTAACTGTAACTGGAGGTGCTGGGAGTATGCTCTCTTGCTTTTGTCTTGGAGCTTATTTCAGGCTTATGAAATCTGTTTAGAGGGGACAAAAAGCACTGAACACCTCTTCCATGGTCCAGGGTCTCAGTGTCTTTCTTTACAGTATCCGAGGGATAACAGGGCTGTACAGGCTAATTTAAAACCTGGAAGACAAATTTAGGAATATATGTATGTCATCGTCAAACGAACCTCAAATGCTCTGTGGTAGGTGGCTAAGTACAAGAGTGTCCATTTCTAGGGTTCACTGGGAGTTTATAACTTTGGTGTTCTATTGTTAAAACCTGAGTATACATGTATCTTACAAAAAATCTGGCTTAAAGACTTCAAATAATAAAGACTACAACATATAATTTTATCCTACAGTTTTACAGTTTTAGGATAGTGGCCAAACCAATTTTCAGTAGATACACTTTCAATCCCAGTTCTTTCAAGTATTGTCTCTGTAAAAAACCTAACTAAAAATCAATTTCTGTGCTTCGTCTCCAGCAGATTTTAGAACAGTGTTTCCTTCTTTATGGCTCTTGTCTTTGAGTGTGGTGACAATTTTTAATACATTTGCATGATTTCTATAGAAGGGAAGCTTCCAGCCTGGTTCAAATCACAGGGGGAGTGAAATCACAACTGTATTGTTTGAGCTCCAGGATTCAGGGAAACTGTTATTTATGTTGCCTGTGCTTCTCCACACACAGATAAAGACATGTGTCCAAAGAGTTTAGCAAGAAAGAGAAGGATGGCTAAGGGAGCTTTTCATCCTGACACGTCAATACCAATTGCGCACATTTCTGCATCATGTCAAGAGAAACTGTATGAGCTCCCCTGCCTTCAGGACTCCCAGAAAGGAAAGGCATGTGTTGCAGCAGTTGTTTTAAATGCAATTGTGATTTAGGACTCGATTTTCGGTAGTGCCTCATTAGTATAAATACAGTTTTTTTGCTACATATCAAAAAACATCAGGTAATGGGAACACCTGAGAGAGAACCCAAATTTCCATGCTGTGTACGTTTGATATTGAATTCTTTCTTTTGCGTCTGACTTGGCCTTTTTCTCTGGTTCACTGAAGC
>WEIT01029637.1:170056-190396 GCA_013389985.1 Dryoscopus gambensis | reverse complement strand
AAACCTTTGCTACAACTTCTGCAACCTATGTTGAGTTTCTCCATTTTACCCTATTCACCACCACTTTTTTCTCTGTGTATCTTAAATCAGTCATTATTGATTTTAGTATTAACTCAAGTCCTGTTTTTAGGATGAAGTCCCTAAGTTTTTGTCCTCACCTTGCTGTTGGCCAAGTTCACACTGAGATGGCCGTGAAGGTGTTACATTCAGTTTTAGCCTGTGCATTTGGTTGTTTTGTCCTTCTGTGTTCAGGCCAGTGTTGCTTTAACACAAAACATGACTAATAATATGCCCTGGTTATGTGTATTTAGTTGCAGCATGTGGTGAAGAGACCAGTTTGGTCTGTTGCTGAATCAATCTTGCAGCTTTTTTTTAGTGGCCAGGACTGGGTTTTGTGAAGTTTAACTACAGGTGTGTCATTAACAACCATCTGCCTTAACGCGTTAATTAGCACGAGAGCCTGGTGTTTGTTTTATATATATATATATATATTGTCTGCTTTGCTGCTGTATACTGTAGAATTATTGTGCACTGGTTGAATAATATTTGGCATTTTTCCATAGGCAATAAGTAATAAGG
Source organism: Dryoscopus gambensis (assembly GCA_013389985.1). Classification (NCBI taxonomy): domain Eukaryota; kingdom Metazoa; phylum Chordata; class Aves; order Passeriformes; family Malaconotidae; genus Dryoscopus; species Dryoscopus gambensis. Next base: position 189,817 of record WEIT01029637.1, on the reverse strand, counting down.
ACCAACACAGCATATCTTACACTTTGTCTCGGGCCCAGACAGTAGTAGTTGAATATACACATGACAGCAACACAGATATGTTCCAGGTATGTGAAGTAAATGTGTAAGTGTATTCTCACTTTTGGTAGTTTCAAACAAGGCATCCTCTCAGCAGGCTTTTTCCCTCAGACCCAAAAGTTTGTGTGTGTTGGTTTCTGCACTCACTATTCAGAGCAGTTTAATTCTGTTCATTCCCAAGGCCGCCCTGTGAACAAGGCTGTGTGTCTGTACATCTCTTTTAGACTTGGGCAAAGGTGAAAGTTCAGAATTTTTGTGACTAATGTTCAAGAGTATGGTTTTGCCTTTCACTGCTGCTGTGCAAGTCACATAGTCTGTCTCCTAGTCCCTCTTTGCAAAATGAAGAATAAAGGGCACCGTTCTCTTTAAGCACTTGGAACTTTGCTTCTGGCATTTACAAAGGGATTTGGGATCAGCCAGTTGGAGACAGGGTAGAAGAAATACAGTGTGGAAACACAGGAAAGCTTTTGGTACAACTAATATGAAAAATACTCTGAACTTATTTAAGCAAACCCAGAAATGTCTAAAGCCCTGGGAGGTGTGAAGAGAGGAGCCTCAGTGCTGATGCTGGCAGTTCACAACAACTTTGCTGCAGTTCCTGTGTGTATGAGAAAGGACCACAAACACATTTGCAGCTGTGGTGTGCCCTCATATCTTATAATTGTTTCCTGTTTTTCTCAGAAGGAAGGATTTTGTTTTGGATTTTTATTTAATGTGTGCTTTGTTCTCTCTGATTCCCAGACTCTGATCTTGCGTAGCTTTTTTTCCCCCCCTTCGTTGTTGCCACTAGTTTATGACAAGGAGTTCTGCTGTCACAGCATTTAGCTGTGACGACACTGTAGGATCTAAGGAGGTGGGAGGTGTTGGGAAGTGGTGGAGGAAGCTGCTTTGCAACTGCAAATACTTACAACAGAGCAAAAGGGCTGTAATGAAATCACTGCAGCATAAGCTATTGTCCGTGTGAGTGTTCTCTCTTCAGGCATGCTCTGGCATGTGTGCTGCTCTGAAATCGCCCCTGGCAGTCCCTGTGTACTCACGGGTTATCCTGCCTAAGAAGCAATAGAAAAATATATTCTGACAAAGCAGTTTTAGCCTCATGAAAGCTCTCCAGCCCTCACCAAAAAGCACCTCAAGCTTTTGGGTCTCTTGCTCAGCAGTTAATCTGTGTTAATAAAACCACCTATTTTCAAAGAGCCTGAGAGCTCTGGAAGTGAGGGAGTAGTAGTGTGTAAGGGGGGCTTTAAACCCAGCTATGTGGGTGTTTGGGAAAGGATTATTACTTTTCTTCTTACTTAGTAAAGAAAAGGACAAGGTGAGTTGACTGGAAGAGCAGCGATACCCATGCAGTTCTATCAAACTCAGTACAGTTGTGTGGGACTGCAAAACTCATGGTTCCCTGCAGCCAGAAAAGGAGGCACAGCTACCAGGAAAACCTGACTGTAGTCAGATGTTACATTCTGGTGTTCTGAGTGTGTAAATGTGGCCTCTCTGCCGCAACCACCTGGTACCTGGTCTTTCACAAAAGGTTTGCTGCTCCTCAGTGCCCGCCGGAGCTGAAGAGACAGCTCACATAATCTGATTGTCATACATCTATACCTTGACTTAGTCTGGCACTGTTCAGAATGTTCTGGCCATGCAAAGTGACTGCAAGTCACTGTTCTTCCCTCTGACTGCTGTTCCCTGGCTGTTTTGATGCTCCTGCAGCTGGTCTGCCTGACCTGAGTGTAACCTCTCTGATGAAAAGGCCTTCAATTGGAAATCATCTCAGAATTGACTTAATTGCATCATTTTATTTCTCCTTCCTTCATTTGGCTGTACCCAGCTTTCAGACTAACTTTGATCATTTGGAGGCAGAAAAATTCATCAATTCAGATGAGGCTTTAGAAACGTAAATTGATAGACTGGTAGACAGGAATGCTTTAAATTGTAAGGTCATTATTTTTGTATCATTTCTTTTGAGTGCTTTGAATTTGAATATTCTTAGACCCAAAGACAAACTTCTGATCATTTTTTTTTTTAATCCCTTTCCAGATTGGTCGGTCAACAGAGAGTCCTATAGACTTTGTAGTAACAGATACAGTTCCTGGGAGTCAGAGTAATTCGGATACACAGTCTGTGCAGAGCACTATATCAAGGTTTGCCTGCAGAATCATATGTGAACGAAACCCTCCCTTTACAGCAAGAATATATGCTGCAGGATTTGACTCCTCAAAAAACATTTTTCTTGGGGTAAGGGAATTATTTTTCTTTTTTTTTTTTTCCCCACTAAAAGTTCAGTGCAGGCATATTTTTTAAACTAATTCATAGATCCACTTCAGCCCAATTAAAAGTTCTCATTGATGTAATTTCTTTTAGGAGAAAGCTGCAAAGTGGAAGACATCAGATGGGCAAATGGATGGACTAACAACAAACGGAGTTCTTGTTATGCATCCTCGTAATGGATTCACAGAAGACTCCAAGCCAGGGGTGTGGAGAGAGATTTCTGTGTGTGGGAATGTGTTCAGCCTCCGTGAAACCAGATCAGCTCAACAGAGGGGAAAAATGGTGAGAGGAGTGACCAGTGTTTTATGCAACCTGTTTAAAATGGTACAGCCATAAAGGGTATAGTTTGGGCATAGAGCTGGAATCTGCTGGAATTCTATGTAGTTGTCAACTCTGCAATTAGTTACACTGCCTTTTATGTGTCTGTCTGCGTGCACAAAGGTGTCTTGCTCAACCGGAATAACTGACTGAGTTTATCTGCAAACTAGTACTGCTGCTCTCCTAAATTGAGTTCCCAATCTACTCAGTACTTCTGCAAACTCTCCTAGGCCTGTGCCCATTCTACAAGTATTTTCCTGGTTTTCCCACTTTTCCTTTTTTTTTTAGAATAATGAAGAATAGTTATCATTTTATTGGACATTCATTTCCATGTTGGCATTCTGAGTTTTCTCTCTTCCTCTTGTTTCCAAAGCATTGGTGACATTTTCAGGAGATACTTGGGTTTGGTGTGACTTGGGATGTTTCAGCAAAAGAAATGCTACACTGAACACTTTAAGTGATGTATTTAGCTATGAGTGCTAACTGGAGGAGGGGAAAGCCATGTGTGAAGGGGTGTTTTAAGAAAACAGTCTAAAATATGGTGGAGGACTAAACCAGGCTTGTGCAGCTCCTTGAGGCATTTCAAGTAACATAGTTGGGAGTGCTATAGGGATGGAATAGAGAGGAGTTGTTGAGATGGGAGAGGAGCTGTTCTTGACTCAATGTGGTCTATTGTAATGCACACATTAATCTCTTAAAATGTGGGGGTGGGGTTTTTTCAAAAAGAAAAAAAACAACCAAGAGGGCAGAGAGAAGCTGATACTGGGCTCTCTGTGGTGTCTTATGTAGACAGTCAGAAGCTGCTTGAAACTTTGAAGGCTCTTCCAGGCAGATTTGCATTGTGGAAGTGCACGTTGTTACTCTTCAGAGACCCTTAGGTGACAGCTCTCTGTGTCTGTGTCCATGTCAAGGTCGAGAACGAGACAAACCAGCTGCAGGACGGCTCCCTGATCGACCTGTGCGGGGCGACGCTGCTGTGGCGCACGGCCGAGGGGCTCTCGCGCACGCCGACCGTCAAGCACCTGGAGGCTCTGAGGCAGGAGATCAACGCAGCCAGGCCCCAGTGCCCCGTGGGCTTCAACACCCTGGCCTTCCCCAGCATGAAGAGAAAAGATGTTGTAGACGAAAAGCAGCCGTGGGTGTACCTGAACTGCGGCCACGTGCACGGCTACCACAACTGGGGAAACAAAGAGGAGAGGGACGGCAAGGACCGCGAGTGCCCCATGTGCCGCTCCGTCGGCCCCTACGTGCCTCTGTGGCTCGGGTGCGAGGCGGGATTTTATGTGGATGCCGGACCTCCAACTCATGCATTCAGCCCGTGTGGACATGTGTGCTCAGAAAAGACAACTGCTTATTGGTCCCAAATTCCTCTTCCTCATGGTACTCACACTTTTCACGCAGCCTGTCCCTTCTGTGCGCATCAGCTGGCTGGTGAGCAGGGTTACATCAGGCTCATTTTCCAAGGGCCTCTCGACTAACACAGGTGTTCCCAAGGACTGCAGTAAACTGATAAGCTAAGCGATTCTCATTTTTAAACCAACTGTTTTTCGTATTCTCTGGGCTTTGCTGGTTTGCATTAAGATGAAGAATTTTTTGGTTTTTTGGTTACAACAGCTAAATCCCTCTTTATTAAGAAAAGTCTGGAAATAGAAGAAATGGGGGGAGAAGGGGGAGACGTCCTGCTTTTTTTTTAGTTAATAACTACTTCTGAAGAGGTGAAGGAAGGGTTGTAGAGTGGACTTCAATGCCTTCAGTTTAATGGTTTTTGAATCATATGCCCACAGTGTGTGAAAGGTGTTTCATTCTTTTTGTATATGGAGGATAAATAGTTCAAAGAACATTAGTTTACAGCTTGAATGCAAACATTGTAAAATATAACATGTATATTAACTCTTTTCTATTTATCTTTATTATTGAAAATACTTAGAATGTTTAGAGAGTAGCATGGTCATAGTGTGTTACATCCAGCAATTGGATGTATAGAGTAGTTCTGGATGGAGAAGAATGTGGGATGGAAACGGTAGAAAAATCTTTTAATCTAAAATACTGAGTTCTTAGAATAGTTAAAATGCTTTTTTAAACAAAGCTAATGCAAATTATGATGGCATAAAGTTGTGCTTTAACAGTGTTGAAAGGTAGCTAAGAAGGACTTCTTAAAATGTCTTTTTGGTAGGACTGTACTTAAGATCTGGTTATGAGGAGAATATTTACCAGACACTTTGAATATGCAACTTAGTCTAGATTAAGGGTTTTTTTCTCCCTTCATGCTAACACTTCTCTTTATTTAGCATTAGTGACATTTGTGAGGGTTTTTCCAATGTTAAACATGAACAGGCCTCAAAGATGAGGCTTGTTGTGTTCCTTGCTGTTTGGGGGGATGAGGGGGGTGGTGAGGGGAGAGGTGGGCGCACCTGGGCACATGTGTGGGGAGCAGTTTGTGACTTGGCCACAGTCCCAGCTTGAGAGGGGTTTGTCAGCTGGGTGCTCAGCCTTCCACCTGCTGACCTGACTGGCGGGGGCGGGGGGGCCTCAGGCCTGGCCTTTACCCCTCTGCCAGGTGCAGATGCTCATCTGGGCCACACGTGGAACAGAGGTGGAGCCTGGTACCCAGGGGACGCGTGCCTGTGTCGCTGCACCCTCGCGCAGCTGGGCACAGCTGGCAGTTTGTTGGGAGAGCTGGGGTTGGGCTGGGCTCAGACCCTGCGTGTGAGATGCTGCAGTGGGCTCTGGTTACTGGTCTCTCTCTGCTCTCCCCTTCCTCCCCCTCCTTCCCCTCTGTATCCACCAGAAAAGACCAGTGTACTACATGCAGCTCTGCTGCCAGCCCACTGTGCTTCATGGCAAACACACAACCTGACCTTTTTAGGATTGATTTGAGCTTTTTCGGCCAGCTTCGTACTTATTTTTTTTAAATATGTACTGTATAATTGACAGTAACAAATTTCTGTACTTTATAGCAAAGCTTTCATTTTTCTTTTGAAGCTGTTCTAAAATTTTCTTTGTTTAAAGAGACCTGTGTTGCTTAGATGTCATGAATTACTTATTTTGACTGTCAATTATTTCTCCATTTTTAAAAAGAAATTATATATATTGTTTGGTTCACTCAGGAAATGCATGTGTCAGGAAACCTGTACTATGAGTTCAGTTAGCTGTCATGTACAAGTAACTGCTGTTACTCCCTTTCCATAGAAGTATAACTGATTTTGACATTTTCCAGATTATATGCATTAAGTAATGAAATTTATGCAGCAAGAAATCCCTGTATTGTAGTTGTTCTAATCATCTTATTCAAACTATAATATACTGTAGTTTTAATTTTTATTTGCAAATTAATTTATTTAAACTACGTGAGTAAACACTTTTCAAAAATAGAAATTCTGGGATTGTCTGTGGCTTTGTTTCCAAGAGATGGGAAGGGTGGCTGGGGATGGCCCTTCTGTTGTCACCTCAGGTGTCCCTCTGTTCTGCACATGTGGATTAAGAGCATGGAGAAGCAGCAGCTGTAAAGACTTTGGACGTTTTCGCTGGTCATGGCTTTGAACGGCTCCTTTCAGATGTGTCCTCTCAATGTGTTTTATATTTAACTCTGTGTTAAAGGTGAGATTGTTGTTTAAATGACACAGTTAAATGATCTCTTCCCTGAGAAAGTTACAAATACTGAAGTGTAAGCGAAAACTGAACTAAATGTCTGGGCTCTTTTAAAATGACAAGAGCTCTTGATTCCATCTTCCACAAAATCTAATTGACACTTCTCTGGTCCTGCTCTTGTTGACTACATGAAAAACCAGAAAAGGACATGATGAAAGCTACAAAGCAGTATGAGTAACACAGAGCTGAACTGTGAGCACAGATGGAGCACGGGATGGTAGGAGGAATATGGAAAGTGGTGTTGGAGGTCCAGCTGGAGGCCGGTATGGAGCCAGGGGTGCAATTGGGTACATGCACATCTGACTGCAGAGGGGCAGAAGGAGAGGGTCATGCCCAACATGCCACCCTTGTTAAGGCTCTACCCCATTGAAGATGATACATTATGCTTACACTGTACTTCTCTACTCCGCTCCTCACCCCCCATCCCCCCAAAAAAGACATCCCAGACAAAGGTGTCCGAGCAGAACTGGCTGTGTCTCTGGGGAGTGTTAGGCTAAGGTCACTCTTCAGTCTGCCCCACGCTCTCCCTGTGTTGTATACTTTTCTTGACCCAAGCTGGGCTTGTTAATCCCATTTTTAAAAAGGCAGAACATGGGCATTCAAATGTTTGAGACAGGGAAATCCCACTGTCAAAGGCAGCATAGCAGTGGTTGAGTAGTTTGAGGAGCAAGTTCCATCGCCAACAGCAGCAGCTCTGACTGTGGTTCCATGTTTGAGTTCCCCAGGCTTCTGTTCTTTGGTAAAAAATTGCAATAGTCTTCTGTAAATGGTAAAATGAATTTCAGATTAAAAGTACTCAAACAGATTACTGAAGCACTCTGAACTTTAAGGACAATCCTTTGGAACAAATTTCGGGGGCTGCAAGAGGTGACACCATGCTGGATTTGAGAATCACAGCTCCACTTGTGACAGCCTAAAACAACCTCAGCTGAGATCAGTGGCCTTCACCTGCTTTTAAAGGTTTGCTCCTGACAAGAAGCATTGGTGATGCAACCAGCTGAGGGGACAGGGCTGTTCCCTGGGAGACCACCGCAGGTATAAGGAACTGAAAAAGCGATGAATGTGAAAATGGCATTAAGTGTAGGTACTTTTCTAGCTTTAAAGTTCAGTGAAGCTGAAGTGCGTCTGGAAACAACCAGTGTTCTGGGTTGTGTGTGGCTGCTGTGTTCTGGGCAGTGTGATGTGTAAAGCAGGTGATTTAATGAACTAATTTGTCTTTCAGCTGTAGGAAAGTGCATGGATTTAACACTGGTGGAAGGCAGCAGCTGGCTAATAAAGCCCTTTTGTTTTGTTTTGTTTTTTGGGTTTTTTTCCCCAAAGCAGAAGTGGGGCAGCACAGGGTGCTGGCAGGACGGCAGGAGCATAGATGGGGAGGTTGCTGTGGCTCTCCCTGGGGAGAACAGAGTTCTCTGGTTCCTTTGCTGGCTTGGCCACTGGGCTGGAGCAGTCCCACGAGTGCCTGGTGTGGCCCTGAGCAGCGTGGTGCAGGCTGGGGATGAGGCCTTCCGATCCCAGCTGTGCTGTGCTTGTTACACCTGCAGGAATGAGCCTGGTCTCCTGGAAGGTTTAGCATGAAGTCATCTCAGGAGGCTCCTGTGTTGGAAAGTGCTCTGCAAATCCCATAATGATCATGCCATGGCATGCTTGATCTCCTTCTGAAGTGACACTTTCCAGGCTCAATTCTAAAAATACACTTCCAGTTTTGCAATATAAATCTACCCTGATGACTACAGCTAGTTGCACGCTGTCTTTCAGCCTGGATTAGGCCTGGTTGCTGTTGAATTAGACCAGATCTTGTGGTCCTTGTCTTGGCTCATTCCTTTCTGTAAAAACACTGGCAGAGCTCGTCTATTTTTAATTGTAGCACTTGGCTTTAACATAAGGACTGTGATCATCCTAGAAATGCAGTTTCTAAGGCTCTTTTGTGACTGTAGCAGATCACTTGTACCAGCACTGTTGTGCATCCTGTGAAAATCTGGGAAAGCATCTCTGCAGGAGCTGTGATGGTTCCTGTGACTTGGGTCAGGGACTCCTTGGCAAGAGTGGTCTCTGCAGGGGCAGCAGCAGTCCTGCCCCTTCCCAGGTGCTGCTTCCAGGGCAGCAGCAGGAGCTCAGGCCCCTGTTTTCTCCCAGAGAACAGCTCTATATCACTGTGCTGTTGGGTGGCAGTATCCCATGGTAACGTGGCTGGTGACACAAGGTACTCCAGGGAAACACTGATGGGTGCTGCTGCAGCAGGAGCAGCCAGCTCCTTCAGCCCTGCTGGTTCTTGGTCTGGTCTGGTCCCATCTCCGGCCTGAAAGCAAACGGGGGCAGATTTAAAGGGCAGAAAAAAATGGGCTTTTATTCCCTCAAGCCTCAGGTGCCTCTGTGAGCGAAGCCATGCCTAACCCAGCCTCGGGGAACTGCAGCAGGGCTGGTGTCCTCGGATGTGCCCGAGGCTGGGATCAGTGCAGGGTTAGGGAACGGCATTAGCTGTAAACCCCAGTGCCTGGATCTTTATTTTCCTGCCTTGGGCCCCCCTGAGCTGCTGCTGCCCACCCTTCTCGTGCCTTCCAGCCCTGGCAATGCAGCCCATTCTGCAGGCACAATGAGCAAGTGCCTGCAAAAGCGGGTCCTGTTTGCCTAGCCCGGCACAAGGCCGTGTGGGATCAGGTTAGGCGTTGCCTGAGGCTGCATTCCTCGAGGCTAAGCTCGAGGGAAGATGAGTAACCAGAGGCAAGTGCCGGCTCTGGTAGTCAGGAGCCCCCTGCCCACTCCCTGCCACTCCTGGGTTTGCTGCTGTTGTGCCCAGCTCTCCATCCTTATCCTACTGCTCCTCTTGCAGGGCTGACAGGAGGAGATGGGAGCCAGCACCGACATCACCCTGTTTGCTGGCTGTGCTGTTTGCCCAGCTCTGCTGGCAAGGATGTGTTTGTGGCAGCAGCGAAGGCATGAGCAAACCCTGAGTCCTGCCAGCCCTGCTGGGGGCTCATCGCTCCAGTGCAGGGGGCTGAGATATTTCACGGGAGTACAAATGACCTCAAGATCAACTCCAGAACGACTTTCCTGCTGCAAAGGCAACTTCTCTGTAATTTGGCAACACCTGCAATATTGTAATGTTTTTATTTTGAGTACTTGTGCTGATTTAGTGTCACTAAACAGCTCTGAGGCAGGAGTAAATTATTAATCTGCTCTGACTTCCTTCCTCTACCTTGTCTGTAGTACTACTTGTCTGTAGTACTAGTTCTGTGCTGAGATCGCTACTGGAGCTCTGCTGCCTTCCAGAAAAACAGTGAGGGAAGAGTTCTTTGGATTTAGAACTCATGCCAGGATGGTCTATTTTTCCTTTCTCTAGTGGAAAGGTCTCCTGAAAAGGCTTCCCCTGTTCCAGCCCTGGCATGGCACATGCCAGACTCCTGAGGATTCCCTGTGAGCACTGCATGGAGTGTGAGCAGCACAGAGGAGGGAGACCACGAAAGTTCACACTGTGCAGTTAAATCAGTGGGAAAACCTTCTTTATGCGTGTTTTCTTTACTACTCACTCCCAAGATTAACTGTCTGCTTATTTACGTAATTATCTTGACCCTTATATTTGTTTCTGCTTCAAGACCCCTCCCCCAAAAAATTAAATCACATTCACTTTTCTCTGAAAATGTTTTATCTGACAGTTTCTCAATCATGTTTGCTGTGATTATGCCTTTCCTTAAGTGATTCTATTAAAATATGTGACTTTGAATGCATTGAACCATGTTGGCTGGACCCAGGCCCTGTAAAATGTATTTTGAGATTTTTTTGGTCATCTAGAAGTCAGCCCAGATAGTGATTCCCTTCAGTCTGTCCTGGAAAATGCTGGAAAAGAAGCCAGTCAAGGATGAGGGAAGAGCAATGGCTTTCCTGGGCTCCTGGGAAACAGCTCATGAAGGCTGAGTCTTGTGTTAAGCCTGTCTCTGGGCTGAGAGGATCCACTTCTTTCCCGGGATCATGCTCAGATCCCAAGCACTTCCCAGCTCTCTGTTGAAGAACTTTTTAATATAACCATCTTACAATTGGGATCTACCCCTGCCATTCCCTTTGGCTGGCTGCAGTTTAGGAGCTGGATGAACACGAAGCCTTTAGTGCTTCCATATCTACATGTCTCCAAAATAATATTTTTAGCTGATCCCAGAAGATTTGAAACAACAAATGCATGCAGCAATATTCTAAACTTGCCTGGATGCAAAGCTAAAAACTGCAGCTTGCTGTCATGTGCTGGATGAAAGGAATTGAGTCAACTCATCCTTTCCAAAAATCCCATGCTTTTTTCCTTTTTTTTTTTTTTTTTTGCTGTCGTGTGGGAGGAGGAGAGAATTCGTTATTCAGTGGAATGAGGACAATTAAAAGCAAATGCAGCTTCCAGCGATGCCATCATCTGTTCAGTTTGCCCCGAGCAACACGGAGGCAGCCTGGCTTTTTAATTGGCCCCTCTCCCCTCTCTGTCCTGTGCTTCCCATTGCACAGGGGCAGGCACTTTCCAAAGTCTCCATAGGACTGTGATGCAGCTGTGCCCATTCTAGTTTTGTCTGGACAATCACCGGAGTTGTGACCTCAGAGGGGCTGAAAGGCTCCAAACTGCTGTGGATTGACAGGTCACAGTCCCTCCTGCCCAGTTTGCCTTTCCCTGGAGTGTTGCTCTGTAATGGTGACATGTCCACGGGTCCCACCCCAGGATCAAGCTGTGGTGTCACCTTTTACCATTGCTGGAGGATAAACGTTGCCTGAGATGGGTCACAGGGCTCTGGGCTTTCCCACAGCCTGTGGTCACAGTGGCCACCTGGGCACAGCTGGGCCCGGGCTCCGCACAGCAAAGCTGTTTGAGTAGCTTGCTTCCCTTCTGAAGGGGAGCTAAAGCAATCAGCAGGCCTTTAAATGCCACATCTCCACCCAGGGCATGGATGTTTAATGCTTTTTCACTTATTCACGTTAAAAGTGGAGCCAGAGCAGCTTTCCTGAGGAGGCAGGAGCAGCAGTGCCAAAGACCTCAGCTCCACCATCGCTCCAGGGGATTTCAGTGTTACTCAGCATTTTTTGCCATCGTCACTCGTTATCACTTGGAAATCTCACTCCACCTGTTCTGGAGCAGGAGCAGCAGAAGGTGTGTTCCAGCACCTTTGGGCAATGATGAATCATGCTCATGGCAAAGTCCTTGGCAGCTCCTGGCCGCTGCCTGCCAGGGAAAGCTGTCACCTGAGCAGGCTAAGTGCCTCTGCAAAAATGGGGCTTGCCTGGAGCCCATGCCAGCCCTAAAGCAAAAAAACCCAAACACCAACCCATCCCCTCCGTCCCTACACCAGTATGGCCAAATGTACGTTATTTATACAGTGGAGTGTTTTTCATACTGTGGAGGTCTGGGATTAGTGTTCCTTAAAACAATATAAATATATTTATAGCCCATGTGTGTCTGCATTTTGTTATACTTTTAACTTTATAGCCTAATGGTTAATAAAGCCAGGCTCTATTTATGCTTCTGCAGCAAAAAATATGTTGAATAGTATCACGCAAGAGGCTTAGGATCTGCCAGCCCCAAACAATCTTTCAGACTGTAATTTAGGGGCTCATTCACAGAATAGAAGGATAAAAGTGGTATGTCAGAGGCTGGCTTCCCCAGGGCACGACAAAGGAAGAGAAGAGCAGCTATGGGAATTCCCAGGATGGGGGATATTTAACCCACCTTTGCTCTTGATACTCAAAAACCTCACTGTATTTGGAGTTCCCCTACTATTTAAAAGGAAAAAAACTGCAAACAAACAACAACCACCACCAAGAGTTCCCAGGTTGCATCAAACAAATTTTTCACAAGTTTTAGATGCAAGTTTTTTTGCACCAGCTGATTAAAAATATGTTGTTCGTCATGTAACCACAGGTCTGTGGAAGCTCCTCGCCTTCATTCATTTGCCCTGTGGCAGGGTCAGTTCCATCCAAACACTTCTTGCAAGTGTTCAACATGCTTAGTCTTTCAAAATCTGCAGTAGTGGAGACTCCAATGGAGACATGGTTCAGCTATAGAACTCATAAACTCTTATCTACTATAAAACTGTAGAACTCATAAGCTTCTATCTACTAAAGTAAAATGAAGAGCAAGCTGGGACCAAATATCTACCTACTGTTTGAGGTTTGCTTTCTTAAAGAAAAAGAAACAACTCAAAAGCTTTCGTATTCCAGGCACTTCTGCAGAGTTTGGGAATAAAGCAAAAAAGCAGCTTCCTGCAAAAGGTATTGATTGGCACCTTCCCCTGTGTGACACTGAATGAACTTGTCCAACAAATAGACCTGGAAGAAGAAAAAAAGGGAGGAAAGGTGCCTTCCAAGCCCTAAACCTCTGATATTCATTTTATTAAAATTTAATGAGCAGCTATTAATAATGAATGCAGCCAGGAAGATGGGAGAAAGGCAGTGGAATGGCCTTGAGATCCCTCGTTAGCCAGATTTCTTTACAGAGCTGGAAAAGAAGAGGGCAGCTTTCAAAGGACGAAAAGGCTCCTGTGAGGGACAGCTGGAAGCAGCAGGCTGTAGCAGGCTCTGCAGGCTGCATAGACTGGTGGAAGAGTATTTTAAGTGGTTTTTTCGTTAAAAGCTGAACTGGGGGTGAGTTGTACGCATGTACTGTAAGGAAAAGATGCTCCTGAATTCCAAGACCTTGAGTATAGCAAAGGGAATTGGGGTCATTTCCTCAATGATGATGATTTCCTGTGTGAAGTTAACTCTGTCTCCCTGTGTCTTCCATCCCACGCGGTATTATTTGCACAGAAATCCAGTCTCCTAGCTCTTCAGCCAGATTTTGGGAGCTGATGTTCCCATGGCAATGGCTGATGGGACACACAGAGCTGGGGACGTGATGGATGGTACACGTTGAGCATAAACAACTCCACTGCCTGTTCACCTCACAGCAATGCCGTCTGAACCATTTCCTTTGGTGGCTGCATCACCCAGCGTGATTCAAGGGGAGATGCAGCGAGATGCAGCACATCCATGCCTTCCCTTTCCCAGTTGCCAGGCCAGCTGCCTTATCAAAGAGAGGAATGGAGTTGATTAGACACAGCCTGGGGTTTTTTTAAGCCCCTAGCCATTGCTTTAAGGCTTATGTGGGTCTTAAAAAATAATTAATGCTGTATTTGGATGTCCCCCTAAATACTGCAAATAGGTTCTCTGGTCCTGTGGGACCTCTTCTGTTCCCTGGAGTTTATAATAGTGTCATTCATTTGACAACTATTTGATTTGTTTCTTGAAGGCTCCAGAGTAAATTTTAGTTGGCCCTGCTGAGTCTGGATTCCTCTCAACTCTCTTAGCTGTTGTTTAAGCTCTTCTCTTCCTCATCTGGCCTGTATTTCCTGTCTCTGGTTCTTACGATGAAGCGTGTTAATACGCATCTGGATGCCATTAACATGTTTTGTGAGAACAGAAGCAGGATAAAAAGTAGAAATTGAAAGCAGAGCCTGTGTAGAAGTAAATCTGTGTTCTTTTCTGTTTCCATCAGGAGCAATCTCCCAGAAGAAGACATCTTTGCATCTTTCTCGTGCTTGTGAAACAGACCCCTAGGCCTGACTAATACCAGTCAGGTAGGTATAAAAACACAGTTTGGACAAGGGAGTTGCTGTGTGGCAATAAGAAATGCTTCCAAGGATCCGAGAGGTGTTAGAGCTGGGCTGTGGTCGTCTCAAAAACCCCTGTCCCAGTAAGCATTCCTCTTCTGGAACAAAAAGGGGCAGGACAGAAGAGTGCTGATCACTTTTCTCCTTACTTTTCAGGGCTGGGTGAATCCACAGAGCATATCTGAGTCTCCTTTGAAAAGTCACCAGCAGATGAAGTAATTTGAGGCCTCACCCACACCACAGTTTATTCAGCCAGCTGCGTAGGTCTCTTAACAGAGGTGCTTTTTAATACAGCATGTCAAGCACTGAGAAATGTCACTTTGATTTTGACATGCTCCCCACCAAGTATGATGTGTTTTCTGTTATGCATTGTTGTCAAGGTGAAGAAATGAATTAGTGTGGATTTTTAATTGCTTCAGTGTTGAACTCTGATATAAGCTGGAAGGGAAACATATCCTAGATGAATAAAGAGGTGGTGCAAGGGCTGATCACCTTCTGCTGAGAAGCCAAGCTCTCCAAATGCAAGGAGGTGATTTCAGTGTCGTTTCTATCTCCAGCTGCATTGAATCAGTTGCTGGGTTCCTACAGAGGCTTCTGCTGGCCGCTAGCAGACACCAGGGGACAAGAAAAGGCACGATTGTCTGAAATCCAGGTACTCCTCATTTCTGGAAGTCTGGGGAAAGGCTGCCATCTGCTGTAATGCAAAGCAGTTGCTGGAAATACATTTGACTTAAATCAAATCCCAGCAGTCGTGTTGAAGCTGAGATGAGCTCAGGGTAGGAGCCAAGTAAAACAAGCAAAGACAAACTGTGCACTTAAAGACCTGGTGATGCTTTTCACACAGATCCCTCTCTTAATAATGGCTGTTACCTAGCATGTCCTTAGAGGAAAAAAAAATCTTCCCTGTTGTCCCCACCTGCTTTAATCCCTGGGATTCCCAGTCAAGGTCAAAGAGAGGACTGAGGCACCATTCAGAAAGCTGCTGACTGGGCCAGCCTGCAGTGAGGGTGCTGCTTTCTCAATTTAATCCAGGCACCCACATCATTCCACAGCCTCTCAGTCGTAGAATCTTAAAATGCAGAAAGGTGTGTGGTTTTTCCTCTCAGCAGTATGTGTGTGATACCTATGCTAGCAACAAGTGATCTTGGCTGTACCCTCTACCCACAGGTCTTGCAATCCAGAGCAGAGCAAAGTCTAAAAACATCTATAACTCAGGGCCTTTATCTCTGATCTTTAAAATAAAAACTGTACTGAACACTGTGGTATCTAGAATCAAATTCTTCTCTTCAAAAGCCGCTAAGATGCCAGCCCTGCTCCCTTGGTACCAACTTGCTCTGCTTTTTCTGCACTTTTTTCTTTTTTTTTCCAAACATCACTTTGAAACCACACATTTTGACTCACAAGTAATCTCAGAAAAAAGAGCTTTTTGCTTGCCTGAAGTGCTGCTTGGACCAGACTCTCTCTCATTACAATTTCCTGAAAGCATCCCACTAGAATCCCTCTTTTTGTAATGTTGGAGTGGCCGTGGCCAGATTCAAAGGGAGCACTGCATATAACAAAACTAGCCTTGAAAGCTGACATAAAGAAAGCCAGAGCCCCTGATGACTCAGGTATTGATGTATTCCATCAGAATAAACTGTTGTCTGATAAAATGGGCTCACTCCAGATACAGAAGAAAGAGCTTTTAATTTTAGGCAGCCTCTTTGCTGAAGACTGAGAGAACCAAGAACTGTGTGAAATGCAGCCACATCTGCAGTGTATCTAAGGTGCTGAGGAATGGCTTGGAGCCAGGAGGAGCTCTGCTGCCCTTCAGACATGGAGGAATACATGCCAGGGCATTCAGGAGCAACAGGAGAGACTTGGCATCCCAGTTTTATGGATTGTCCTTACATTATGACAGTGTCTTGATGGAGTCTGTTTAGAAACTGTCCTAGAAAGAGCCATGTCAGGTGGTGGCCCTTGAGATGGGCCAGTCATGTCTTCTCTACATAGGTCTGAACCTGAGTTCTATCAGCTAGCATTTGGTTGACATGATAAAAATAATCTTCAAAATTGTCATCTGTGTTAATTTGGAGAGCCAGTAACATAAAGCTGCCATCCCATTCTGCATGTTGCTAAGCTCCTGTCTTGAAAGGCTTTTCGTGGCACTGAGCACCATGCTCCACTTAAATAAGGCCTGGAAATATGTTCCCTGCTACTGGCATGAAATATTCAGTCTTAATATCCCTTCACATTACTTAAGACAAGAAGAGCAGAAACTCTCCATCTATGTTCTCTGCAGTGTTCATTATTTTACATACTTCTTTTATATCTCTTGCTTCCTCCAAGGAGAGCTTTTCCTCGAGGTTTGGTTGTTCCTATCATTGTTTAATGCTGCTCTTTTAGAGACAAGATTACCCACTACACTCAGGGTTCCCGGGGGACCTGCCCCTCTAATTACATTTAATCACCATTTTCCCTCACATTCCCTATGGATTGCCGTACCTTCTTCATTTCTTTACAAGCTGAACAAAGGTTTTCTGTGGGAAACTGAAAGCTTGTGGTACCAGGATCCTGTAAGCAAGGACCTTCTAAAACATTATAACATCCCAAGAAAGAAGCCCAGATATTCCTAGAGATGCCCCAGCTTTTACAATAGTTGGCTGCCAGTTCTGCCACTGAGCAGTAATAAGCATTTCCTTATTTTTTTATTGTCTCTTGTATCTGGGGAAACATCGAACTGCTTTGTTCTTTTTACTGTTTATTTTCTAGAGCACAAAACTCACTGTTTCCCATTTCTTTTCCAGGAAGACTCCACAGAAGACTACTGGGCTGGCCTGAGTGTAGGAAAAAACCCTGTCATATTTCTCTTGTTTTGTAAGAAAGCCAATTTAACTCACACAGATGAAAAAGTAGAAGTAGAAAGATTTTCCTGGCTAAAGCTACTCGGGGTTGGAGTTTTCTCCTGGGAGAGCCTTTGTGGGACTCTGTCCTGTGTGCCCAGGGTAAGGGTGTTTGTTGGGCTGAGTCACGCTGCCCTGCAGAGCTGACGTGGCCCTTGGCAATCAGTAGGAAGCACAGATAACTGAAATGCTCCCATAAAAGCAGACTTCATGGACATAAACTGTACTGGAGCAGGTAGACTGACAACAGATCAAGTGAACTATGGTTGACTGACTCACAATTTCCTCACCTCACCAGCTCTGCCGGTGAAGCGACGGCTGTTCTTACCCACAGAGCACATTCAGGCTGCGAATACCACGGTTCACAAGCCCAGCCATGTCTCGTGCCTTGGGGAGCTTTGCTGTGCTTTAAACCAGCCTCTCTTCTCAAAGTCTCCAGAAATCACCCACTGAGTCTCCTGTAGTCTGGACGAGAGGAGGTTTCTCAGGCTGGACTGGCGTTGTCACTGCCACCACGGGGTTTAGCAGAAAGGTGACAGTCAGAAAAGCAAGCAGCAGGAGGCAACCCCACGGCTGTCATCCTTTCCTTCTGATCCACAAAGATGATGCAGCTCTGGTTTATTTTTCCCGAGGGGAACAGAGGGCTTTGCTGTTAATACAAAACACAGCAGAAAAGTAACAACATTTAGCTCAGAGAAAACGTCAATGAAGCGTAAGGTAAAAAATCAAACAGTTTGTTACTTTCCCTGCGTGAGCAGATAACAAGACTCTTTTCATTGCAGCTGGAAAACATTAAAGGTCATGGGAGGGTGCATGGCTCAAATGTCACTTTGAGGGTATGGCTTTCCCCTGCATCTCCGACACAATTAATCACTGGCTTTGAAAGTACCTCTCTGGTGCAAGAGAAACACAGACCCGAGGTTTTCAGCTAGATCAGGGCTTCCTGGGCAAATGTCAATTGAGGGGTGATCCAGCTCTACATAAAGGTCATTTCATGCTAAGCAACTGATGCAAAATTTTTTCTTAAGGCTGCGCTGAGCAATTCAGAGATGAACGCAGCAGGATAGCTCCCTGACTCAGTGAAGGCGCTGCAAGAACAGTGTTGTGAACCTCAGCAGCTGAGCACTGAGGTCAGTCCTGCACAGCCCGACTTGGCTCTGGCTCAGTTTGCTGACCAGGACTGGACACATTTCAGCAGTGAGTGGACCAACCCATGATTCATACAAGGGAGGCACAGAAAATTGTATCCATGCTGCAGGACTCACCTTCAGCCTCCCCACAGGGCTAGAAAGGGGACTGGTTTACCACTAAGCCTGTGGGAAGGGCTTTTCCCTCAAAACCAGTGTCTGTAGTTAATAATCACACACAGCTGCTTCTCTGGTGGGGATTCCCTTTCCTTTTGCCTCTCCCCTCCCTTCCCATCCCCTCCCATCTGTCTCTTTCCTAGTGGAAAGTGATTATGTAGATACTCTCAGGTCCAATTCCAGAAGGTCAGACTACTGAAAGCAAACAGTGAACTTCGCTTGGGCAAATCCAAACTTTCCAACTCACTTGTGAGTGGTTGCAGGTGCCATGGAGATACCCCCATGGTATACCAGATGCCAGCTGGCAGCAATGCTCAGGCAGGAATGCCATCCTCAACCCACACAGCCGAGGACTTTCGTCTGGGTCAACACCAAACAACACAAAACAGGACCTCCTACAGCCTCTCCAATTTCCTTACCTTTATCATGGCTAAATTCTGCAAACTCAGTCCTTCTGCAGTCTGGATCAATACACAGCAATCAGTTTTACATTATGTCCATGATCTCTTTGCTCAGTTTATTGCTGTTGTGTAATATTTTAGCGATTAGGAGACAGACAGACTCCAACTAATGTGATCCCCAAGGGGAAAGAAAAACAGAAAAAACCCCAAACCACCATGTTTTGCCCATGAGGAGTGTGTCAAACGTACGTCTGCAGTCTGAGCACAGAGGAGGCTGTAAGGCACAAAGAGATTTCTGCCAGGTAGTGGAAAATATGCTATAAAAATTTTGTGAGTGACATTTGCAGGTTGCTGGAGGGAAATCCCCACTGGTTTCCTAACAAGCACTTAATATTTAACATAGTTGTGGTTTTTTGACTGCTTTTGCTGTTCCAGCTTCCAGTGAAGTCTGTTTGAGCTGTGCCGAGCCAATATTAACTCCAGAAAGCCAAGAATGGAATTTTGAAGTATGAGAAGGTACATCTTTGTTTTCTAAAGCATGTCTATGAAAGGTATAATGGATGACCACTGACACTGAAGTCCACAGTCACGAAGTAATAGTAATATTAAACTAGTCTTTCTTTCCGGTAGTGTCACATTTTCTGCTCTTTAAACTCATCTTTTAAAGGGTGAACACTGGTCAGGTCAGACACATCTTGCAAGGAAGTCAGCAAGGTCACCTGATCCTGGTGATATTCGTTTGGGATTTATTGGCTGAGTCTCCAAAACAAATTGTACCCAACGAACTTCTGCCAACCTTGACCACCAAGGAGCAAAACATCTTCAGCCCGGTCTGTCTGGGGCCAGCACCAGACACAGGCGTGAGTTAATGGGCTGCAAGCCCAGGCGTGAGCCCGTGTAACCCATGGATTTCCACACTGGTGCGTTTACACAGCCCATAGCCACATGCTTCTGTTATTAAATACAGCCGGAATCGCTGCTATTAGTTAATCAGAGTTTGCCTGTGTTTTGTTGACTGCCGCAGGACTACGGCCGAGAATTTAAGCCTGTTTAAGGCACGATCAGGCATGAAGCTGCTATTGCTTCACTGGGATCTAACCCTGTATTTCAGCCTCTTCTGTGGCCTGATGGAGAACTACACCCTAAAATATAAAACCGAATAAAACCGGCTGCGGAGCACACGCGGGGGAGTTGGTGACGAGGCCTCTCAAATGCGGGAGCCGCGGGCACGGCCGGCCCCAGCGGGCACAGAACCGCAGCCCCAGCGGCGGTGCGGCCCCTT
>WEIT01029637.1:135228-169959 GCA_013389985.1 Dryoscopus gambensis | reverse complement strand
GGCCTGGCTCGGGCGGCGGAGCGGAGGGACGCGAGGGGAGGTGGGCGGGGGGAGCTGCCCGCGGCCCGCTTTCCCTCCTTTCCTGCAAATCCCCGTTCTGAATTTCCATGGTAACCCCTCGGTGGGCAGCGGGCGGTGCCCGGCGGGAGGCGCGGAGCATGTGCGGAGGTGTCGGCGTGAGGCCGGGCCTCCCTCATGCGGTCACTGTCCCGCAGGTCCCCGGCAGCATTCCCGATGATGCCACGGGGAGAGATATGACGACGGCCTCCGGGAGATACTCCTGGCGTGTTCTTCGTAAGGTATGGCCGGCTCAGGAGCTAGCGTTTAGAGCAAGTATTTGGTGTTTTCCTCTGGCGCATGGTAGCCAGGATGGACTGGGATGTGGAGCGCTAAAGGGCTCGTTGGTTCCATAAAGGAACCATTTAGGAATGCGACGGTTCCTGGGTTTGTAGATGACCCTAAGATTGTGTGATGGGCAAATTAATTTCTTGCATTTCCTTACTGTAATTTTTTGAAGACGGTCTGTGATGTTGAGAGAAATACACATATGTGCGTGTAAAAAACCAACCTTCTATGCTCCCCACAGAAACTTTCTCCCTCTGACTGTCCAGTTAGGGCCTTAGTATGTTGCAGATTCTCTTTTTCTTCTCTGTTGTTCTTATATTCTCTAAATACTTAGGATTTCTGTTACAGGACATAGAGTTATGACAGTCAAGTGTAAAAAGCTATAAAATGCCTGTTTTAAAGTTCGTCAGAGTAGTTACTGGGCTACAGATCTGCATGTATTTGGGTTTTTGAGTTTCTAGCATAGGTGGTGTATTGACTTTACTGGCTTACCTGTACTGATGAAGTCCTGAATGAGAAGCCCTGTGGACTTGGGAAGCTGTTGCTGTGCAACCCTGCAAGAAATTGCTGTCTGACTGAAAAACCCAACTGCAGTACGTTAATTGTTTTAGTGGCTGCAGTAATTACTGTTTTGGCCTGAGAGTCAGTGTGACTCTGACTAACTGTAGTACAGACTAAAGGTCTTGAAATCCTTGGTGCTTCTGTTGGGTAGGAAAATAGTGCTTAAAATGGATTAACTGACAGGAGATCTACGGCTGTTCACGCAAAAGTCACTGTACATCGCCTGGGCAGCCTCACCAGCGAGGCCAGAAAGTTGCACAGTAAGAAACATCTTTACCTCTCCCATCCCATTTGCCACTAACAGGATCTGTCCCGAGTGTCCCTCTGTCTTCAGCACCATCTTTCTCTGTAGTGGGAGTCTGGTGTGTGTGCAGGAATCCTGCCTTGTTGACAGGCACAAACTTCATGGGAGGAGAAGGAGATGTACATTTCCAAGGTTGAACAGGGATATTGTTTGCCTGGAAAGTGTCAGGAGCCACTAGAAAGAGTGGAGAAAGCAGACTGCAGGTTTCTCTTTGGCAGTTTGAGTGGGAAGAGGTTGGGAAATGGAATCATGTAGGTATCATTTCTTCTTTTGGGGCAGCAGCTCTGTGAAGAAGCCACTTCTGCTTTCCTTCCCCCGAATTTGGGGAAAATGAGGACTTGTGAGTCTCAAGAAGAGAGAAGGGCCATGAACGTCATATTATCCTTCCAGTTGGGAGGCTCACAGTTTTCTTTTGGTTTCTTTTTTTTTTTTCTTTGTTCATTCCTTGTCTTGTTTTATAAGTGGAGCAGAAAGCGTGAGCGGGTGTGCCTGAGTGTGGATGTTCTACGTACGTAGTTCTGTGGCCTCATATGATTAAGTCCAAATCATATTTACCAGCAAAACTAAGATTTGTCTTCCTATTTTTAGCTTTTTGCATCCAGCTCACCTAGGTGCTAGATTTAAAAAAAAAAAAACCCCACCTGAGTAGTCTTAATCTCTTCAGAAGGTAAAGAATTGTTAATGTGTTTCCCTCATAGTCAAAACTGGCAGATCCATGTACTGATCAGATGTTCCTAAATACTCATACTTAATAGCTTAAATATCCCAGCCTTTTCTCTGTCACTCTGGTTCTTAAATAAAAAGAAAAAAAGGGGCCATTTTGGATGCGTGTGGACATGTGTTAGGGGTAGATTATTAGAGTTGGAGTAGCATATCCGGCACTTTGCAATATGAGTTTTATACAGTCGCTGTAAGCAGCAGTGTAAGGCCTTCCTTTTGGTTTTTGGCATTCTAGGTGTAGCATAACCATACTGGGTTTTATGCCATAGAATTATTTATTCTTTTTGTCAATGGAGGCTATTTGAGGGATGAAAAGGAAGTGATGTGAATAGAGGCGATCAGTTTTGTTTGACCTTCTGTCGGGCAGGTATTAATACCACAGGGACTATCAACAAACGTGGGTTCCACCCTCTGTTGCTCACCAAGTTAAAGTTTGGATGGTCTTGTTTGCAGAGTGCCTGCCCTGTAAGGTGACAGTGGACTGGCATCCTGTGTCAGGACTTGATATGAGGTGCACTGGACCTGCTTTTTGATAGTCTCTGGTCACAGCTTTATGCATGCTGTCAAACTGTAAAATATTTTTATTTGGCTCCCTCATAGCCACTTGCAGTTCAGGACTTGGGTAGGGCTTCGGAAAGACACGATTCCCATGAAAATTCATATTTTTAGGAAGCTATTTTCTGACGAATGAGTGGAGCCTAGCCCTGCTGAAGATGGCAAGTGGAGGGGCTGTGCAGGGAATCGTGCTGTTGACGCAAGTTGCCGTGAGCGTCTGTCTGACTCCTTTTGTCACATCAGGACCTCAGTGTTGGGATTTTTGCTGGGGCTGGTGCAGTTCTTCTGCCTTTCCTCCACACGTCACTGCTCTGCAGTGTCTGCCTTTGACAGGCTCATAGCAGGAATGCCTGCAGGGGCTCCTTGGTCTTTGTTCAGCTGCGTGGACCTCTCTGGAACTCTGTAAGATCCTCGTATTTCACCGTTTTCCAAGGGGGTAATGCACACTGTAATGCTGATGCTTGGAAAAAAACGGTATGAAGAGACTTCACTCTCATCTTGTGTGATAGTGTGGGCAACTAACCACAAGGCCTTTTCTGATGTGTATTTTTACTGCTTTGATGATTGTTTCTGAATGATTCTGACACCTCTGGTGTGGAAGAACTTGGTGCATAACGACCTAAATACCTGTAGGTAGATCTGTTTCTCCAGCACAGAAACTGCCTTCTGATTTCAAATTAGTGTTCAGCGTTGGGAGGTTGGGTTTCCAGGTGAGAGGAAGTGCATTTGCCCCGGTGGGTACATCACAGATGTTTCATATAATTGTTTATTTGGTACGTGAATGAAAGTGAAATATTACTCTTCATATAGTTTGTCTAAAAGGAGATGAAATGCTTTCCAGTTTTTTGACAAAATGTTTACACTTGTGGATTATTTTAAGTAACAAGACATTATTCAGTGATGGGACGTTTTGGGGTAGTTCTTTTCAGAGGATCTTATTCGTGTGTTTAAAGAAGTGAAGCTCAACTAAAACTTTTTTTTTTTTTAAATCTGCTGTTCATGTGGCTACAGCTGGGGAGGGAAAAAGAAACCAGTACAAAATGTAATAATATGAAAGTCAGATGTTGTTTTATCCTGGCCTGGTAGGCTACCCATGGTGCTTTGCAGTGGGGATGCAGCTGTCCTGTTCTTTCTGTGGAGTCACTACTGTTTTTCCTTGCCTTTTTCCCTGTTTGAGGAGAGTGTTTTGAGACGGCCTTATGAAAGAGACAATTTAAGGGCAGGGAGGTGGCATTACTCTCCAAGCTATTCAACTGCTCTTGCTTTTCCACAGTTCCCATTATGCAGTTTGCTGGGAAAGTAGCACAGTCTGAGGAATTACAGAATCTGCTGGATCATAACAGCACGTGTGGCTAAGCAGGGCTGATGAGAAATGCAGATAACTCATACGTTGCTTCCTTGTTAGGTTGATTTCACCACAGCAAGGCTAATCTGGGTGGTCATCAGTCATGCTAACTTAGCAGAGAAGGCACACCCTCAGCGTGAGAACATGAGACTGGGGATACTGTTGGGATGTGCAGAATGCACTCAAATACATGTTTGTGAATACAAATACACATATCTTTATTAGGCTCTCAGAAAGGCCAGGCTGACACGGCCTCCTCTCTGAGCTCTGTGAAGAGGCTGGATGGTGGAGTGTGCCCCAAGTGGAGGTTGCTTGCTACTGGGACAAGTCACAGCTCTCCTCTGAGTCTGGCCTCATCATTCCCGTGACAGTCATCAGCTTCCTGCTCTGAAACCCCAGGGTGGAAGTAGGTGTTCAGAAAGAGCTTGGGTTAGCAGAACAGCTCCCACAGCTTTAGCCTCATTCTCTGAAACTGCTTAAACATTTCGGCTCCCGGCTGACCTTGGCTCCCCTGCTGCAACGGGGATGTCTGTCTCAGGGCACCAGGGACAAGCATGGAAATTTCAGCCCGATAAATTAGCTGGTTGAAAAACATGTGAAAGCTTGTGTTCGTGCAGTCTGGCTCACACTGTCTTACAAAGGTGCTGTGTACTTCCCTCGTACCATGGTTTCCCTGTTACAGGGTGAAATCCTGCTGATTTAGCAAAAAGAGCTGTGTAATAATAGATAGGGAAAGTGAAACTTTTGAGGACAGAATATATATAGAGAGTGTGTGTGTGTGTATATATATATATATATATATATATTAGGCCAATAACAACGTGCCATTTATTAGCTGTTGAGGTCCTGGAAGGAGTCCCTTGTGCATTTTTATCTTCTAGTTATGTTTTATGTTTCAGGTATGCTTTTCTTTAATAAATACCTTTAATAAATAATATCTTTAATAAAGATATGATAAAGATATTTGTCATATCTTCTAGAAATGGTGCAATATCTTGGTTTAGCTTGACTTGTGGGTGGCTTCTGATAGTTTTCTGTTGGGTAGCATGTTGGGTAGCCAGAAGAGTGCTTGAAATATTTTCATTTCACTCTGTTGTTGCCAAAGCCATGAAAAGCAGCAGGGACTTTAGCATGCCATTTGTGTTCACAGAGAAGCTTCTCCTGCCTTACCTTTGGGGTGCAGAGCATACCCCTTGAGAAGTGCCTGCTGGTGTCCAGGTGTGGCTCGTTGTGGACAGTGGGGAATGCTTGAAGGGAAGCTTGCTCAGTGTTGTGTGGTCAGTTGGAACCCTGGGTTCTTCCCCCTGGGTGCTTAGTGTCTCTTCTTACATGTCACTATTTTTGAAGCTGAAATAAAATTTGGAGAGCAGATTCTATGAATTATATTGGAAAAACAAAGCGTGTGAATAATTACACTCAGAATATAGGAGGGCAGTTTCTGAAGAAGTTTTGTACAAGTCCTGATACTTAGAAAAACAAGCACGTCCTCCAGAGTTCCAACCACCCTGTGCAATTACTTCTGAGTAATACGCTTTGTTGTTTGTTGTGCTCCCGTCTAACAGCTGAAACCTCGGGTGTGAAACTCAAGAGTCACAGCGTAGTCACCTCAGAAAAAACCTCATGTGATTAATGCATTGCTAACTCACAGATCTGCTGTTTCGCTGACTGTGCAGTATCCAAGTGTGTGGTTATTACTCTCATCACCACAGTATTTTGTTCCATGCTGTGTTGTACAGCTGTGTCATATTGTACTTGCTGAGCACGTTACTGAACAAGAGTGTTTTTAAAGAGGAGGCTGTAAGTGGAAATACAGCTCTTCATGTGCTTGAACTATAAGAATACTGTCAATTCAGATCATCAAAGCTATTTTCATTGTTGCCATGGCTGATTTGGTTTAACTTCAGTGGTATTAAGTCATTATAGTAACAGTGTAATTTAATATAATCTTTTTAACTAAGGAAATTAATACGGTGTGTACAAAATAGATGAAATATATTGAAGGCATGTTGCAAATAAAGCCATAATCCTAAGTTCCAGCTTCTATCATTACTTTTGTATCTAACCTCTAAAGGGTTTTTTTAATTGCATTAGTTTACACATTGCCAGACAAAACATGAGTAAATTATGGTGATCACTGGAGAGAACACTGTTGATCTAACCCATTTTAATTGTATATCATTTAAATACTGATGTAATGAAGTTACCCAGTGGCATGTTCTTACTACAGCCATATGATCTTCTAAGTAAGAGGCTCAGGGGACTCACCATTTCATAAAATCACTCTGCACAGTTAGTGCAGTTAACTGCATTTACCTGCCTGTCATTCTGCACAGTTAGTGCAGTTAACTGCATTTACCTGCCTTTCACTTGCATTGAAAGTTGAATGAGTTAAAATATTCTACAGAAGTTTTGTTCTGTGTTAACACTGAGTTTCATTTTTTTGGTATGTTTAAGTTAGCAAATTTATATATCAGTGTGTATTTTAAAATGTTGGTTTAGGGATCTGGTTATAGATTAATTTGTCTATAAAATGTTTAGTAGTGGAGCACAAGGAAGTGCTGTTCTGTTGGTGAACAAATGAAAGTTTTTCAGTTTATAAGGTTAGTGTACAGAGATGAGTGTAGGGCAGGATTTTCATCTTTATACAGGCTTGGTAGATATTCCTTTGTAATTTGGATTTAATGCAGGATCCATTGTCCAGTGTTCTTTCTCTTTCTAAAGTTATACTTTGTTGGCCAATTTAAGGACTGCATTTTGAGGAATGCCTGGTTTTGGGCAGTACAGAGATGAGTTTTTTCCTGTGCAAATGTGGCTGTTCATTGGGGTTAATTATCCATAAGGTCCTGACTTATGAGGATACTAGAATAGCCGCTAGCTATGAATAATTTAGTACAGCATCAGATTGCGTGCCACTTAAGAAGGCATCTGCCTGTGAAGCCTTATATCTTGTTGAAATCCACTCAATAGTATGAAGGTTACTGCTTGCACTGACATTTTATTGTACGCTTTTAATTCTATTTTTAAGATTTGTCAGTGAATATTTTATGGTGATAAGTACTGAAAATATCTGTGCAAGAGTAGGTAGAGTTTGTTTTTGAAAAGCTGAGGTATTGAGCTACTCTTCAGTCTTAAACTGTCTTTTAAATTTGTTTTAAATCTTTGACTAGCATCACACAGATAGCATTTTCTCCACTCAGATTTATGCAGTTGAGACAATTATTATCCTAGACAATCCTTTTAGATGGTACTTCGTTGTGAGGAAAGGAGAAAGGCTTAATGAAAGACTTGCTTGAAAGAGTTACAGGATTTCAGTGCTTTCTACAAATTGCCCTAGTTGCTCATATGTCTGTCTGGCTAGAGCAGACTGTGTCTCATATTACAGAGGCTTTTTGAGGAGAAAAACTGCAAATACAGCACTTTGAAGCAGTTCCAAGTGCAGATAAATTTACTGTATGCCTTTAGGAGATTTGGTCATGGCAACATAGCACTGGATGTGTTTTTTAAGAATGCTAAAATGATAGTGTTTTGTCATCATATACTAGATTTTTCATAAAACCACCCCAAAACAGTACAGAAGAGCTTAATGAAGAAGTTACTTTGAAAATGTCAAGGGAAGAATATAAGAATATGAAAATGAAATAAAAGGAGCAGAGAACAAGCGTTTTGTGGGGCCTTTGTGGGAGAGAGACTTGATGCTTCATGGTATTTAAGGAAGATCTGTCAGATGGCTGGAAAGGTTTTTGTCTGACTTTCTGACTGCTCCCATTCTCTGTCTACTAGTAAGTTTTTCTTACTATGAGCCTCTTCACTGGGATGCTCTGTTAGAGCTGAATATCTCTTCTAGAATTGTTTTGTAGGACACTTTCAACCTCAACTAGAAGGTAGAACCTTTTCTTTTTCTTTTCCAAATGAGATTTTTAATGTATGTGATGCTGCTGGAAGCTGACACAGTGAGATACAGCCATCCCTTGGTGTCTGCTTTAGCACTTGAAGATAAAATAGGCCTTTAATCTTTTTGTACTCCTTCATAGAGTAGTAAGTAATTTAAGTGTCCATTAAGGGTTGGTAGTTAAATGCCAAGATCTTGCTAGATGCATTTAATTTCTCCTTAAAGGCATGGATCCAGATCAGTCCCTTTGAACGGGCACTCCTTGAGCTGTACAGTTTTATTAAACTCTCAAACCTCTAATAGTTGTGCAGTTTACTACTGTCTGATACTTTGATGGAAATGCAGTTTTGTTTACACATGGAAAGAACTCATTAGGTTCAGCCTTGGTGTAAAATTTTTTAAGGCTTTTAATTTTCAAATTGGGATCTTAAAATTGAACTGAAAATTAGTGGTACTTGGCTTACTCTGGAGCTTTTTGATCTATGATTTAATTGTCTTCTCTGTGCAAATACCTTATGCTGAAATAAACTGTACTTTACTAGGCAAACATAAAAGTTGAATTGTCAGTTTTCCTGATTCAAATACAGT
This sequence comes from Dryoscopus gambensis, assembly GCA_013389985.1. Taxonomy (NCBI): domain Eukaryota; kingdom Metazoa; phylum Chordata; class Aves; order Passeriformes; family Malaconotidae; genus Dryoscopus; species Dryoscopus gambensis. The sequence continues at coordinate 161,652 of WEIT01029637.1, read as the reverse complement.
GTTTCCTGATCTTTGAGAGGAAATTCTACTGTGAATGTGTGCACTGTGGCCGCAATAGTTATGGCAAGAAAGGAAGAAGTGCCTGAAGGCCTTTCTTTTTTTTCTTAATGTAACATTTTATTGGTGCTGTGCCCAAGAACAGGCTATCCTCCAAAGCTACAGGTGTGTGAGGAACAAACTATGAAGTTACATGCTGCCTTTTATTTTTGTGTTTAAAATAAACTTTCTCTTGTTGTTGAAATGTGTCAGTTGAAGTATTGCAGTTAAAAACAATACTGGAGTGTCATTGTTTGGATACAATGTGTCCCCAGAGCTTTATTAAAGCCTTGCTATCTATTGTTTCCTATTTAGCTTTTATCAAGTGGTGATTTTATGCAATGGCATCAAGCCACAGTTCTTCACCAGTGCCTCAGTCCAACAGCAGTGATGCTTTCTTTAAAAAAGAAACGGATGCCACGAAACGCTTTCGCCCCGTGCAGTCCCTGCCTGATGTGTGTCCCAAGGAACCCACAGGTAATGCTGGTGTGCAGGGAGAGGGAGAAAGCAGCTCAATTTGCTGAACCATTGGCAACCATCCAGGCAGTATTTCTTGTATACTGGGTGTAGTGTACTAAGCCATAGTTTTATTTCCAAGCATGCTGTAATTCTGCTTTGTTACGCCCAGCGTCCCTTTGGAGCAATAGGAGGGACTATTTGCAGCTTGTTTTAAGATGTCCCCGTTATAGGTGGGATTTTGATTGCATGATTCCACATTACAGCTATGATCCATGCCCCACGTGAGAAGAGGGTGCAGTCTGTCAGAGCCTGTAGCAGATGTGTCCAGTGTGCTTGGAGACTGGCTGCGTTCCTTCTGGGGCACATCCCAGCCCTTCTGCAGGAGGAAGCAAGTGACCTATCTGTAGCACTGTTACAAGTCTCTGGTGCTGTTGTTAAACCAGATTTCGGTCACGGTTCCAGCTGTTGTGTTGCACTAAAGCTTAGTTTACACACAGGAGTGGGTGAGATGGGATTTTAAGAATTATGACATGTATTACTAACGAATTGCAGCTGTCATTCTGATCAGATTATTAGAAATATGTTTGTGGTTGGAATTTTTTTCTCTTCAGTAGAAGCTAATAATGTTGAGCTAAATCTATTTAATGAGCGTCAATATACCACCTCTGTGTTCAAAACTTGAGTTGGTTAATCTCATAGAAGAAATGCAAGGTGAAGTGTTGCAGGAGGAGAATATCATCTGTCTTTTGCATAGATAATTCTAATCCAGTATGTAATTGGTAAAACATGGTTTGCTTAAGAACCACATTTTAGCAAAAGCTACAGCTTTGTTTCCTACCCTAACGACCTGTCTTGTCTTTTGTGCTGCAGGCAATCCCAATAACTTACGTGACAGCCCATCTCTAGTTGCGGATCAGCAAAGATGGACTATTTATCATTCCAAAGTCAATCTCCCAGCAGCACTAAATGATCCTAGGTTAGCAAAAAGGGAATCTGATTTCTTTACAAAAACATGGGGAGTGGACTTTGTGGACACTGAAGTCACGCCTTCATTCTACCTCCCACAGATCACCAAGGAACATTTTGCATTATACCAACAGGAAATCACTCCGGTAAGAACCCCCAATTAGGTGCACATAGTCCTAGGGACCTGAAAGAGATCCTTCTTCTAATTAGATTGTCCCTGCTACGGGCCTGTCGTACAGTTAGCTGATAATTAATTTGCTTTTTCGCTGTTCGTTGGGTCTTCATTAGACATTTCTGGTTTTATAATCTCAGAACCTATCACATGGAAAATGCTCTCTGAATTGTCTTGAGGCAATCTCATGTTATTTTTAACTTCTGTTTCTGAGCCCTGCACCAGGGCTTGCAGTTCATATTTATTCTTTCTGATTGTTAATCCTTTTTTTTTCTTGTAAGGATTGTTTAAGGATTGGGCTCTACAATGGCAACATGGTATTCTCAGACCTTTGGATCAAATAACTACATACTGTGAGGGTTGGAGATACTTTTAAGAGTCTTCAATCTAAATGTTGAAACATTTATACATGAACTTTTAAACTATAAATAGGCCTATTATCTTGATGATTTCTTTTGTAACAGGGAAGTGTAAGCTACATCTAAGGACACCAGGACCAGTAGGAGACTTCTACAATCTCTTAAAAATACAAGTGTCAGTAAGTATGTAGTATTCTCCTTTTTTTAACTGAAAGAACATGTAGAAGTCTCCCGCTGTTTTCTGCTTCCTTGGTTTGTAACTTCCTTATTTTCTTGCTGGTTCAGAATTAGCTGCAGGAAGTGTTACTTGTGTAATCATAGTTAAAGACTGTGGCAGTAAGTTGTCTGTAACTGAACTACAACTGAACTATTGCCTTTAACTCACATATTCAGCATTTTAAATGTTTTAAGATTTCATCCTTTAAAATTAGTGCTTCATGCAGTGACTGCTAAATGAAAGAAGATTTTGGAACTGAGCTGTGTAGCTTCTAGCAGAAACCTAGTTAACGCTGTTATTCGTTAGAAATATAACTTCTCACCACTATGGTCTCTGGTGGTGTTTAGAATTCGAAGCTCAGCATGATGAAACAAGATATGTGGTTTCACCAAGGTATTCATTAGTAATGTGTGCAAGTAATTTCTACTTTCATCCAATTTGATTTAGCAATGAAAAAGGATTCTTTGTGTGTTAGTGTGATTTCTGGATTAGTCAGCAAATAAATGTTTGTATGCGTAATTACAGTTGATCTATGATTATATATCATTATGTAGAGAAGTTATTACACCTCTTCAATAACTTCTGTGTTCATTTTCTCTTGAGATCTAAAGATACAGAAAAAAACAACACATCCACTATGGGTTGAAGTTTTTGGTACCTTTCACCTGGACAAACTTTGTCTGAGCTCATAAGAGGAGGAAAATACTGTAAACTTGCCAGAATTATTTTGCATAATTCAGTTGCGTCTCACTGAATGTTTTGCTTCAAATGAAAAACTTTTGGGTTTTAAGCATCAGAATAATTCTTTAATGTATTTTCTCTTCTACAGAGAGAGAAAGTTCATGAAAGATGCAAGAATATTTGTACTCCTAAAGATACCTTTGACAGGACACTATTACACACTCACGGTACAGTCAAAGCCTCCTTTGGTCATTATCAAGTGGTGTCTTTTTGTATCAGTATGTTATAACATCAGTAGCAAGTATTATGAATGTTACTCATTATTGATTCTATAATATACAAACTGTCTCTGTTGCTTGCTTGAGATCTTCATGTACAATAATAGCTGATGATTTCTTTGAAACAATAATTGAAAACTCAGACATGGTAGGCTTAGAAGTATTCATGACCACTGCTGTCATTTTATAGGTCAAAACGCTTGCAATACCTGCTTTTAAACTTTTTCTTGGCATATTTGCATTCATGGTGGATAATTGTGATGCTGGCAGTGTTTTCTTTAGCTGCTTTTTATTTTAAGATCCATTGAAACTGTTGCATCAAATTTGTAGCAGCTGTTGGCTGCGCAGTGAAGAACTGCACTGCTGTTCCTGTATCTCTGCCATGAGAGTCATGTCATGGCTGAGCTGGGAAGTGACATCTCGAGATGATCTAGTCTACACCATCTGCTCAAGCCAGGGCCACCTATGGGAGGACAATGTCCAGTTGGGTTCTGAATCTCACAGATGGAAATTACACAATCTGTCTGCGCAACCTGTTTCAGTGTTTTACCACTGTTCTAGTTTGAAAGCAAACTAGTGAGAGACTTTGAATCAGAAATACAATTTAATAGGAAAAATAAAATAAATGTAGTAGTACAAAAAAAAAACAACCCACTGACAGAGTCAGGGTACAAACCTGACCCCCTGACAGTCAGGGGGTTTGGCAGAAGTTCAATCAAATGGTGGCTGCAGTTCTCCTGGAGTGATGGTTCCGTTGAAGCAGTGATTCTGTAGAGAAAGGTCTGGTCGTAGAGAAAGGTCTGGTCTTCCTCTGATAGTCCAGTGAAAAAGGGCTGCCCGTGGTGTTCCAAACCTCAGCTTATATTCAGGATGGAATGCTTGGTTCCTCCCTCTGGGCGGAGTATCTCACAATGGGATGTAATCTTATCAGCCATGCGGTGATGGCCCATTAACAGAAGATGTCCCCCTGGAGGGAGGATGGGTCAGAGGAGAGATAAGAACTCAGCTGCACCTGGTGTCAACAGCTGGCCCATTAACAGCAAATAGCCCCAGGAGCTTATCAGGGATGAGTCATGGAGGGGATGGGGCAACACTGTCCCACCGGCTCCAACAGCTTATGAAGATGGTAAACAGAATACATACTTTTGGATACATTTTACACTGTAACCTAGGACAACCACCCTCACAGTAACAGTGTTTCCTTGTGTTCACATGGAATCTTTCATGTATCAGTTCCTGCCCATTGCCTCCTGTCCTGATACTGGGCACCACTGAGAAAAACCAGCTTTGTGTTCTTTGCACCCCGTCGTCAGATTTTTAAGCACATTGATCTCCCCAGGGCTTTTTCAGTCTAAACAGTCTCTCCTCCTTGTTTCTTAATCATCTTTGTGGCTCTTGACATGATTCACTCCAGTGTGTCTAGGTCTATCTTGGGCTGGGGAGCTCAAACCTGCACGTGAAGGCTGAATTCCAGGATTTCGTGGAAGTAGTTTAGCTGATAGGAAACTAGACAGGAAGGAAGGTGAGAAGCAAAATAAAAAAGAAAAGACAAGCAAAAGGAAAAGAAACACTCATAACTTGGAGAAAGTTTTTATTATTTATCTTAATTTACTTTTTAAAAAAACATTTGCATAGAAGGGTTCATTTTTCAATCCTTTTTGATAAGGCTTGTCTATATCAAAGTCTACAGGTAATACAGCAAAAAGGATTCGGTAGTTTACTCCTTATTCAAGTTGTTTCAGTTGACTTTCTTCCTTCTCTTCTGTGCAAAAGGAAGCCCTTCTGCAAAGTTTCTTTGTATTGGTGTTACTTTGGTATAGCTGTTCCTGAATGAGTCTGTCTGTGCTGCATACTGCAAAATCAAAGTGCCTTCTTCAGTCTTAGCTTAATCTGTTTTAAGAGAGTCTGAGTGTTTTTAAAAAGAGAAAATTAGTGTCACCAAAGTAACTGGGAGCTCCTTGGATAGCTGGACAGTTCCTCGTAGAAGCATAATTTGGTAAACTGAAGCTTGTGATTTTCTATAATTTCTGCTGTTACTGCTTCCTGTCTTCCTGTAACTTCTTCTCACAAGACTTGGCCTTTCACTCCTGTAAGAACTGGTCTGTCCAAAGGCTGAGGATGATTCCGAGGTTGCCTTTTGTATTTCGATACCAATAAAGTAAGAAACAAATGAAGTAAAAACCAAAGAGGCGAGAGCAATGTGGGAGCTGATGCTGAGGTAACACTTACCATGTTTGTCAGGGATGAGCAGACTGGCCAGCAGAGATATGGGCTTGTTGCTTTTTTGTCTGCCCCCTCTTCAGAATGCACACTAAAGTAATGAGTGGGGGTGTGACGGGGAATTTTGGCTGAACCTCAAAAGTCTGAATTTGCCTTTTCTTCAAGTTCTGCTAGGGTGTAATGAATTAACTCTTTTCCCAGCTCAACTCTCACACCCTCTGCAATTGTCAGATCAGCTTACTCCATGGGAATTACTGCTGCTGTGCTGCTTGCTCAGTGTGCTTGGGACTTTGGCCCGAGCCCTTGTTCATCCTTCTTGCCAGTCTTTGTGCATCCAATCTCCAAGTGCCATGCAAAAGTGATTATATGGGCAGCTTCAGTCTGGAGCGTTAAAACTGGGGTGATGTTAGAAGGACCTTTTACCAGCCCTTGCCAGTGCACTAATAAATGTGAAGTGCTAAATGGATTGCTTTGTATGACTAACACTGACCCTGCCAAAACGGCCAAGTGCAAGCTCCTTTGAGTAGTCTGAGCATGAGACCTGAACTGCAAAGGATAAGAACAAAAGAGCACTTCAAGGAATCAGAATATTTCAGGTTGGCAGGAACTTCAGAAGGCCTTCAGTGCAACTGCCATCTGAAAGCCAATTCAGCTGTGATGTCAGGCCAAGACATTCAAAGCTTTACCATAAAAAACAGAAATATCCAGAAAATATCTACAAATATATGTCCAGAAAATCTCCACACTACCAAGCCTGCTCAAATTCTTGATGGTCCTCTGATGGCAAAGGTTCTCCTTGTGTTCAGTCAGAAGGTTTCGTTTCAATTTGTAACGCTGTTCCTTCTCTATGAGAAACATGTCATCATTGTCTAGAAAACTTCCGTATGTTCATGGGATTCACTTGTTCAAGGGAATTGTTTCCCATTGTTTGCTCATGAATGACTACTTCTGTTTTGTTTAATTTTAGATAAATCCAGGACAGATCTGGAACAAGTACCTAAGGTATGGCTTCTGTGCACTCTGAGCTGTTGTAAGGCTTCCTCACATGAAGTATTGAATATATGCATGCACTCTGTTCTTTGTAGAAATTTTGTCCTCACTGGTGACTTGGGTTGATTCTCAAGAGGATCTGTAGATGCTCAGAATTTAGAAAGACTAAGGATAATTTACTTTGTCTTTATTTTTTTCTTTTTTTCATGGTCTCAATTTTTCTCTTAAAGTATAATACAAATACCATTATTTTTTTCATCTTTAAATAAATGAAGACCTCAGAGCTGAGCAAAATTGGCCATTCTAGGAAGAAGGGAAAACTGAAGAGTTTGAGAAAAGCTTGAATATTGTCTAGTTTACAACTCAGCATTAGGTTTAACTACTTGAATCCTTCATCAGAGCTCTTTTGCATATAAGCATGCAGTGTACATGATGTGGGGTTTTGTGTCAGGTTGACAAAAAACACAACTCCAGATTCCATTTTAGTCTGAATAATTTTTTTTCTAGGTACAGTAAAAAGCCAAGAGTGGTAATATGGGTCAGCATCTCTGTGCCAGTCGTGTAGGCTGCGACTTGAATAGCTGTCACTGCAGTGGTAAAAGTCCAGGAAACAAGAATGCTTGAGTGTGGTGTGATGCTGCAGTCTGTGTTGAACCTTTTAAAACTACACTTCATAAATAAAAGGAAAAGGGTTCTACTACTTGCCTGTAACCTCAAGGTTTTGTCAAGTATAAATAATGTTATCAGAGTGAATTCAGATTGAGAGTTCTCCAGGAGATGTAGTTAATGTTACACCTTACTGCCTCTTCATGTGCTGAGCACGTTTGCTGCATCCTGCCAGAGGAGATCAGCTTGAGGCTCTGCTCCCTCCCAGGCAACACTTGCTGCACCCTAACAGCTGGCTAGATCATCAGCCTGGTGGAAGCTGTCGCCCTAGGAATGAGCAGATCAGCAGCAGGATGCCCTTGTTAGTGAAGAAGCTTTGCTCAGATTCTTGAGATGGCCCACCTGCACTTCAGTGCTGCCTGCATTTGCACACTCAGGGTGTTTAGGTCATCTCAGGTGATTGAACACACATGTAATTTTGGAGCTGTGACTTCCACTTTCAGGAAGATAAGACTTTGTTAGATCACACAAGCTTTTAAAGTGTAAAGTACTTTGGTTGTAACGTCTGGCATGAATTTGTGTGCCTGGATAAATGAAAATTGGGATTTTGAAATCAACAAATAAGGTCTCTGTTAGCTTAATGAGACAGGAGATGTGTTTTACTGGGGCAAGAAATGTAGGGGTGAGTGAGGCACATTTATTTCTTTTGTTTTTCTGTTTCAGATTTTTATGAAACCAGATTTTGCCTTGGAAGATTCCTTAACATTTAATGCCGTTTTACCATGGTCTCATTTTAGTACCGCTGGTGGAAAAGGAAATCGTGATGCAGCTTCCTCCAGGTTACTCCAAGAAAAGGTACAACTTCGACACAGGTTGTGGTTATCTATCCGTGCTGGTGGATACTACAAAGGAACTCCATGGCTGCTGTTGTGTAGTGTTTCTTGAGACATCATTGTGGGCTTTGCTATCTCTCATTTTACATCAGGCTGCAGGTTGTTAGTAAATCATGCAGGAAGCATCCTACTGAAAGAGAACTTTTTTCCATGATCAATAAATCTATCAAATCTGGAAAAAAGAATCTGTATATGGTGTAACAACTGGCTCTTCATGACAGCTGTAACTTATTGAGAACTTTGGAGGTGTGGAGTAGTTTTCTTAGGGAGGAAGAGCAGTTCCGTGAGAAGGGAAAGCTGGATTACACAGGTTTTACACTGTGTAAGACTGTTATTTTCTGTCATCTCGGGAAAATTTCAGATTCAAGGCACTGTGGTTACTATGCTAAAAGCAATACTAAATCCTGTTGGGTTTGTTGTCTGCACTGATCTGTTTTTGCATTTCACAAAGGAGAACATGAAAGCAGAGCTATTTCTTTCATATTGGAAACAGTCTCTTCTTGGTCGTTATTTTCTTTTTTTGTTAGTTATGTAGTCATACTATAGAAAATCTCATAATGAGTCATCTTTACAGTACAAATACCCATAAAATGCTTTTAAAAAATCGGAGTAATTTTGGAGTCTGAGGTACATTAAGGAAAAAATAACGTGAGATTGCCTGGAAAGTGTCTCCAAGTTTCTGGGAATTAGTTTTCCTACTCTCCTGCCAAGTTTGGAGGGAGAGACAGACTCTGCTGGAGGCTGACTGAAAGGTTCATTAGGTTGTCCTCCACACCGAAAGTTGGAGGAAGGCTTCTTTGGAGTTTTTTGAGGCAGTTGCTGTCCAAAGATGAAAAAGCAATGTCTGGCATATGCTGTGAACTTCCTAAAGTGTGCCTGGCAGCGGCAGGATGGACACTCAGAAAGTAGTTGTGTTGAAGCAGACCCAGAGCCCTCAGTAATGCAGAGGAGTGAAAACACTGCTTCATATCACTGAAATGAGTCCAGATTTTTTGTTTTACTTTTTAAAGGCTCTGAACTACATGAAGTTTGTACTTACCATGTGTAAATATGCACCCTGCTGCCATAATTGTCCCTAGCTCCAGGCACCATTTTCCAGCAGGATTTTGAAAACCTTGCCTTAAGCAGATCTGTTTACAGGCTTTTGGACTGCTATTGATCTACTTCAGTAATTTCCCCATAATGTTGTTTTTTTTCCTTCCTACCTCCTCCCATATGTTGCCCTACATTGGGACTGTAAACTCTTTGAGGCAGGTACTGTTTGCTCTGTTTATTCTACCTTGTTTAGCATAGTGAAGGGCCCCGGGGCATCTGGTTGGTACAATCACGTAAATAATTGTTTGTAATAGCCCTTTCTCTGATCCCTGTGTCAGAGTCTGTCTTGGCTTTCCCTGTGGCTAGGTGTATCACAGCTGGCTGGTGGAGGATGCTTCTGATTAAATTAGATGTGAACAAAAGAGGTGGGTTTGCATATTGTATAAATCCCTAGTGTCTCCATAGAAAGCAGTATGAAAGTAACTCCAAGAAGGAAATGTTCTCCAGCTGATTTCCTTTCCATCTCTGGCTGGCCTTTTGGAATTCAGCAGGAGGTTTGAATGCTTGGCACCTCTGAGAAACCAGGTCATCTGAGTGTTAACATTCAGATGAGCATCCTAAAGCCTCAGTCCTTTGAGTTTGCATATTCAGCATAAGCCAGAGCACAGACCTTTTACAGTCAAAGAATCAGGCCAGCTCAGTGGTCTGGTGACTGTTGGACATAGAGAATCTGAATTTCAGGTTCTGAACACGCAGGTGTACTCTGTCTCTGGGAATCCCACAGTGCCATCACACAGAAATAGGCTTAGTCCTGATTCTAGCTGGTTGGCAAAAGTACAACTGCAGCCAGAGATACCCTGGAGATTTTTCTACGAAGAAGGTACTACAGCTTTTTAAATAAGCAGAGCCATTCCAGTGGTGTGTCATCAAGTACAGTGGCTGCACCTTTAGCAGCTTCACTGACCCAAATCTCACAGAATATTTGCGTGTATGTACTGTTGCTTGCGAGCCAGTATCCAGAGCTGTCTCCTGGTTATTGTCCATAATCTGTGGCCGGTGTGCAACCATGTGGTACAAAACTTTTGAGTATTTTATACTTACTTGCTCTTGTAACTTTTTATTTTCAAGCAGGAAAGGCTTCAAATCAGCCTTCCCACAGTGATTTTGAGTTAAGTTAAAAAGAAATAATTAAACCACAATGACAAAGGGATTTAATTTTTATTAGCAGAATTTCCTCATGCTACAATAAGACAAATACCCTGAAAGTGTATTTGCATGGTGATAAAGCTTCCAGACCATAACAATAATGTTGGTTTTTCCTCTTCTCTCCTCCTCCCAGCTGAGCCATTATCTGGACATTGTGGAAGTCAATATTGCTCATCAGATTTCTCTCCGCTCAGAAGCATTTTTTCATGCAATGACCTCTCAGCATGAGTTGCAGGACTACCTCAGGAAAACCTCCCAGGCTGTAAAATTGCTTAGAGAGAAAATCTCTAAAATTGATAAAATAATGTGTGAAGGATCGCTTCGAGTTTTAAGACTCTCACTCACCAGAAATAACTGTATAAAAGCATACAATAAACTGAAGTTAATGGCTACTGTACACCAAACACAGCCCACAGTACAGTTGCTGCTCTCCACTTCGGAGTATGTTGGAGCTTTGGACTTAATAGCAACAACACAAGAGGTGTTACAGCAAGAGCTTCAAGGTATTCACAGTTTCCGGTAGGTAACCATGTAGGAAGTACATAAAATGCAAGCAGAGCTGGAATGTGTTGAGCACATTATGTTGGCTGAAGGGATTTGTTCTACCTTTGTTAAAATATAAGTGCGACATAAGCAGTGTGACTAATGCCTTTGCCAGAGATGGTTGTTTTTTTTTTTTTTGGAGTGGGATGACCTTTTGACATCTAAATGCTTTGTCCTCTCTTCTGGTTTACAGATGTTTTAGGGGTGCAGAGATGAGAGCCAAGCTGTGGCTGGACTTTCATCTTGTATGGCTTGTAGTTGACAGCTGAGAGGTGTTTTCCATGTGGGGGTCTGCAATCCTCCTGCAGGCAGCACCCCAGGGATGGGTGCTTGCTACACAGCTCTGCTCTGGGCCTGTGTCTTTTGTGACTGACCTAGGCTTGAGTTGTTAAAGGATCATGCAAGAGTATTAATACAGTAGAATCCTTTTAGCTGATGTAAAATAAGCCATCATAAGATACAGATAGTTTAAAAATGTTGTATGCAAAACTGCCAGTGTGGCATGATGCTGGCAGAAGCAGTGTGTGCTTAAACCAGCTCCAAGGCTTGCGTCAGCCAGCTGAGGAGCTGTGTGCTAAGTTTTCTAAATTGATGCTGGGTGAGGGGTGGTTTGTATAGAGATTATGTGGTTCCTGCAGCCCAGTGGTCCACAGCTTGCATAATGAGAGCATGATTGTTGCTCAGTAACTGTAACATGAATGTTCAGAACTTTATACAGTTACTGTTCTTGTCCATCTGTTCTGTCAACTTCCTAACACCCCTTCTAGCTAGTTTGGAAAAACACTCAAATTTTATGTAGAAAAGATCTCAGGAAAAAGTACTAGAAGTAGTATAAAAATGAAAAAAATTAAAAGACGTAATAAATTATTGAGATAAAGTTGGTGTAAGTTTTTTTGTTAAAAAAACCGAGAAACAGACCATCTAAAAAGTGTAGCTTGTCATTCTTCAGACACCTCAGTGCAGTTTATCCTCTTTACTGTTCTTGCTATCAACCACTTGATTCTGGTGCATAGCCCTTGACTGAGTTACCTTTGTATTGACCTTGGTGACAGTCGGTGCAGTTCTGCAGCCCTGTGACAGCATCACTCAGAATCAGCTGTGTTTTGCAGCTGGGTAACCTGTGTGCTCTGTCAGCAGAGTGTGCAGTTCTCTTGTCATTGTGGTCGATACACATGATGTCCCAAGAATGTTTCAAAACTACCCTCAGGTGTGGAACATACCTGCAGATAGATAATCATCTTGTCTGTGAAGAATAATTTCTGTGAGTAAAGTTTAGCTGGTTTTTTTGGTAGAGTTACAGACAGTGATGTGATTGGGAAATGTCCCCTCTGCTTTGGACAGTAAAGGCTCACAAAGGTGAGTTAAGGGCTACCTAAGTCATGTACCCCACCAGAAACGCAAGTGCAGTTGAGAAGCCCAGCACAGTTTCCAAGTCTCTCAATGGCCTGTGTATATAGCTTGTGTGAAGAAATAACGTGCAATGAAAAGATGGAAGTCTTGATAAAACTTCTCAGTGGAATGTTGTGTTTCTAAAAATAAATAAATTTTTTAAAAATCCAAATTGATGGCAAGCACATATACTTCAGCTTTTCCCAAGAAATACCAAAGGGATCTTCTTGCTTTATTCTGAGCAAGAATGATGCAGTTGTCAAGTAAATTAAACACCTGGTTTATTTTAACAAGAAACTTCTAAAGCAATAACACATTTTCTAAATAATTACTTTTTTTTTTTACTAAATATCTGATGAAAAAACCAACAACAACTTTGTCATGGCAGCTTGTAGAATTTGGTGTTTTAAATTGAGTCATGTCAGAATCATTGAATGTAAAGCAGTAAGAAAACTACTCAGATCATCAATTAATTTTTCCTTTGTCATACTCTGTGCAGAGAAAAATGTAGTTTGTTTCTAGTTGTAGCAAAAAATTAAAAAACCGTAAAGGTTGTGTGAAGTAATACATTGATGTCTTTAATCTAGGTTAATGTCACTAATGATATGTGTCAGTTGTAACTGCTTGCTACTACAGTGGGATAGAATTAAAGTTCTAGAGCTCTAACCTTTTCAAGTTTACCCTTTTAATTTTACAAAAGAAAGCTAATGTTTTATTTAACTTACAAATCTGTGAAAACACTTTCTGTGTTGTTTTCACAGTCCTTGTTGGGGTGATGGAGATACAGTGATTTTGTTTGGGGGGGGGGTTTTGGTTTGGTTTGAGGGGGTTTTTTTTGTTTGGTGTTTGTTTTTTGGGATTTTTTTGCAGAGGTATGCTGGCAAACCACTCTTCTATAGAATTTTATACAGTAAAACACAGATACATGGAAAAATAGTTCTTATTTGTGTATTTTAAAAGAAGTTTTACCCTGCACTCATCATTTTACATGATAGGGTTGTCATATTCAGTATTCGTTGAAGGGATCTGATGTGTGAGTGGTACCTGTTAAAAGGTAATTACCAAGGTGTTTAGCTGGAGTGTGAATTAAACTTTGACTTTTTCCTGCATGTTCAGGCTGGAGGGATTTTTGTGGCTGCTAGGGGCTAAAACCTCTTGGGCAAGGTGATGAGGACAGGTGCTGGGAGCTGTTGTTGGATGTTTCCATAGCTGGGGTTTGAGAGGACAGGTTTTGGTGTGTTCCAGTGCAGTTCAGCACAGGTACAGTAATAATGTACCAAGGAGCATCTTCATGCTTACCTCAGTAAGAGCCTTTGTGTTGTGGCTCTTAGTCCTACAGTCAGTTTTGCAACTCCAGTTATTACACTGCAAATAATAATCTTTAGGGTGTTTTTCTGTTGTGTTTGTTCTGAAATGCCCATGATGCAACTGGCTTGGATTTTCTACAGGCTATTTTTACTTAAATTAGATATTTGAAATATGCCTGCTTTGTCCAGTCTGATGAATTATTGAACAACAATTATCCCTAGTCATCTTGAAATTAAAAAAAATAAATTAATCTGCTCAACTCAGATCCAGCAAGATTCACTGACTTCAGCTCAGTGCTGGCCATGTGGGTTTCTGCAAGGAGGAGTTACCAGGAGTCACTGGCTATGACAGCAAAGGGTCTAACTACACCAGCACTGTATGAAAGCCGTGTTCATCCTCCCCATTTTGTATCCAGGCTTAGCTAAAATATCACAGCTCCTCTTAATTCTCACAGGCAAAGTGTCTGTGTTTGTTTGTTTTTGTTAAAGAAAAAGCAGTCTGATTTTTACAAGATATTTGTTCCCAGCTGGTAGTGGAAGTTAAAAAGCCTGGAGTGTTTGACATCTCTGAAGTTCCCACTTTTAAAGAGTGGTTGACATTTCTAAAGTGAGAAATTCTCTTGTGGTTCTGTATGACAACAGTCTGCAAAATATGGTTTAAAATTTCCAATACGTGGGAAAAGCATTTTTCATTTAGAGTAGCGTAAAAAATGGCAGATTTTAAAACTCTTTTATGTTCTCTGAAAGCCATCCCGTCATGTAATGCTATTAATGCATCTCATGTGAATTTAATCTGTGACCACATCAAAAGCTCCAGTGTTTGAATTAGAAGAACTCGTGGACTGATGATCTGAGGAACTTGACAAGCAAAAGAAGTATTCCTTCTTTTTAACACCTTTATACTGACAAGCACTTAGTATTCTTAGTTCTGGTTCACCTCATTGGGCAGAAAGGTACTTGCACCTTCCAAAAAAAAAAAAAAAATAAAAAGCCCTGCTTCCAAATTTTATCCTCCATCAATATTCAAGTCCATATGTTTTGGTGCAAGGTGACAGTGCCTCTGAAAAATGCATGATTTCAGCTGCTCTGAGGAGTGAAAGATTGGAGCCTCCCATTAAGCCAGCGTTGATTGCATGGAAATTTCCTGCTGGGTGGTTATTTTCTTCAACTGTGAACTAATGATTCGTTTTCAGTTTGATTATTTAGCTCATATCTCAATGGCTGTTTTTCTCAGGCATCTTGGCTCACAGCTTTGTGAACTGGAAAAGCTGATAGATAAAATGATGATTGCAGAGTTTTCAACTTATGCTCGCAATGATTTAAATAGACCCCTAGAAGATGATTGCCAAATTCTAGAAGAGGTATGTCTGTTATTGAAATAAACTGTCTCGTGAATATGTCTGCATCTTTAACATACTTAATTAGCACCAACTAATTCACTCAGGTCCCTAGTAGCAGCACTATAATTTTACACTATTTATCGTCTCATCCGCACCTCTCCCCGCCCCTTTATTTTTGTGCTTGATAAGATTAAATAATTCTAATTAAACTCAGAACTGCAATCCAGGCCTACTTTATTTTTTCAAAATAATCAGTTCCCTTTTCTCTGATTAAATGTATACTGAGTTTGCTTCATGAACCTAAGCATATAAGTGGAAAAGAACATGGATTCTCGTCGACTTGGTTGTAAAATTTCAGTTTTACAATGAAAGCCAATATTTGCATGTTGTTCTCCTTCTGTCTCCCCATGCTTTTATGGGTGCTTATACCAAGCATATGGTTGCCCTGAATGCATGCTTCATTTGCAGTATACATATAGATATATATTCCTCATTCCTCTGAAGATCTTAAACATATGAAGATTAAGCTACTGTGGTTGCTTTCTAGCCCAGAAAAGATTTTTCTGGATTTTGCCTGTATGGCTCTTCAGTAATTGCTAGAGCCTATGAACTGTTCAGCCTTGTTTAATCCATTTCATGAGATGTAGTGGTTGGCAGTAGCACTGCAATACTCCCATTTCTGCCCTGTGGTTTCTTGCCCTCTGTGCTGCAGTGTGCCAGCCTCTCACTCGGGCTGTGCGTAGTGTCAGTCTTGCTCAGGGGCAGGAAACTCACTCATGGTTAGAAATATCTCCAGGTTTAAGCACTTGTGAGTGAGCCCAGTTGAGGAATTGACAGAGGAGGAGGTGGGAGAAGGAGACTCAGCTGGTATTGCCACAGGGAACTTTTTTGTATAGGCGAAGCTTGACATTAGTCCGGAGGAATTGGATTGACCTAAATGCTGTTCGTTGTGTGCCAGATACATGAACTTTCTTACTGCTGTGCAATTTCTTAAAATTGTCTCTTGTCTTCACCATGATATTTTTCATGTGTGTTTTTTTTTAATTTTCCCTTTTCTTGATAGGAGAGACTTGTATCTCTAGTATTTGGACTTCTAAAACAAAGGAAGCTAAATTTTTATGAAATATATGGAGATGAAATGATTAATACTGCAAAGAATATAATTAAACAGGTAAGACAAACATTTCTAATGTATCTGGCAAGCTTTCCTCTACCCCTTGCAAATAATTTTTTTAGTCGTTAAGATCAGCTCTGATTAAGTTTTTTGGTGGCTCTCAGAGCAGCTGAGCTTGCAGACACCTAAGGGCTCCCTGAAGCGCAGAGGTCTTTCCAGAGAAGACCTTTTGGAAGGTGTAGGTAACATAAGCTCCCTGTTTTCTCTGTAGAATTGTACTGAACTTCCCTTTCTCTTAACACATGGCTCTCCCAAATAGTAGAGTTGTGCCATAACACTACATTTCATTAGAAACCCACAACAAAACAAACGCTCCAAAACCACACTAAAAACCTCTCCCCACTCCAGCGCTCTGTAAAACAAACCCTTGACTTCTTGGTGTAAACACATAAAAGAGAATCAAAGAACTTGCCAGTTTAAGCAAATGAATTCCCAGCAAATGGTACAGAAAATATTTCTTACGTTAATGTTACCACAGACATAGCATAGGCACACGATAAAAGGTTGGAAAATATCCTTGACTTTTTCTGAGAGAGAAAGGTGAAGTAATAGAGAAGGTAGAAGTGCTTATCTTTAAAAAAAAATTAAGGCCCAAATCCTTTTCTGTGTTGGTGTGGTGGTTTGCCATTTGAGGCAGTGTATCTTTCAAGCCAAAAAACTTTATTGATAAAACCAGCTAAAACCAATAATTGAACACAGTTCAGATTACTTCTTTGGGGGAAATACACTGGCTAATTTGGATAGTGACGTAATGGCTTTTGTTTGCAAGCAGAGCTTAGGCTGAACTTAAGAGTGTGTGTTCAGTACTTTCAGTTTAACTCTTCTTGTTTGTTTGCCTGCATATGTGAGAATATTGTGTAAGAATGAATTTTTTCCCTAGAGATAAGTGATAATTTCAAGAGTTATGCTCTGATGTGCTATGAACTCCCTCTGATTTGTATCTCAAAGGCTGGGAGACAGGTGCTGGACTGGGCATCTCCTGTCCTCATAGGATAGCCTGCAGTTCGCAGCTGCATTGTGAACTGAGTTGGGAACCTAGTTTTTAAAAGTTTGGATTTTGTTTTTTAATACTGTTGTTTGAAGGTTTTTGTTTTAAGCCAGAGTTGGCTGCTCCTATACCTTTCACTTCGCAGCCCCATGGTTTTGTTGGTCTGGTTGTGCAGGGTGGGGATTCCAACATATTGCTAGTAAATTTTAAAAAAAAAAAAAAAAAAAGGAGTGAATGAATAAACCAGAATAAAGCTGTTCATCTGCCTGGCAGTCTTCACTGGCTTTTCACTTGCCTATATCAGCAGTCATAAGGAGACTTTTTTTTCCCCTTTAAATTCTTTGTTTGGTCGTATAATAGGCAGGTAGCACTCCCTATTTTTCTGCTCAGTCTCAAAATGCTTTTCTTATTCTGCTGGGAAAATTTAAGTTGGATTTTTCAGGCTTCCCCTCTGCTTAATAGTGGACAACATGTAATCAAATTCCAGTGTAAGTTTGTGTTGGTTAAGGAAAATAGGCAAGATTTGAGTATTTCCATGTGGTTTGTGCAATGCTTTTGTATGGTGGCCCATTGTCTCAACTCTTAGGGGTACTCTTCCTTATTAAAGGAACCTCTTTTCTTGCCACACCTCAAATGTGCTTCCTCTTCAAATGCATTGCTGGGCTGTTTTGGTCAGTGATTTTTAGTAGCTTTTTGTTGACAGGCAGGTGTAAGAGCAGAGGTTTGTAAGCACTGAGCACATTGCATAGTTCAAGAGCAAGGTTCTGTTCTTCTTCAGAACCTTCTGTACTGACCACCATTATTCAAAACACAGGTAAAACCCGTGTAGCTTGAGATGGCAGCCCTCAGTCACCATTTGGATTGTACAAACTTGCTTAAAGGCAAGATGAGTTCACACTCTACTGTTCATTTGTTCAGTTTATTGACTGGCATTTGGGAGAAAAGCCCTTTTTCAGCCTGAATGGAGTTGATTTGTACCTTGGGCTTACAAGTAATGGGAAAAGAGATCAGTGAAATGGCTGTAAAACAGTAGATGTGTTTGGAATGAAAATTGATTGTACTGATGACCTGAAGAAGTGCTCCTGCCTACTAAGGAAGCCTTCTGAAGAAGCTGGTCAGTTTTGTATGCACCAGTTGCATTGGGGGGGTTTCCTCTGGGTTTTTTTTTGTTTGTTTTTAGAGAAACAACTTGTTAAGTGATACAAGTATGTCTTTCTTTTCTTATTTTACTTTTCCTTATTTAACTTGAGGATTAATGTGTTTGTTATGAAACTCAGCAGTGGTTAGAAAGAAGCTAAGATCTTCTTTTTGTTTTGTTTTTTTTTCCTCTTAAAATTTGACAGTGTGTGGTTAATACGGTATCACAGATAGAAGAAATAGATACAGAAGTGGTTGTTAAGTAAGTATGCAGCCAGATTTTTTTTTTGGTGGTGGGTGGGGACAGTATGTTTTTTACCATAGATAAATTTACTGTTCTAATTTTTGCTTAGATTTCCTTATAATTAAGGATTATGCTTCTCTTGCATCTTAAGACTCTGCTTTTGCCCACCTCTGGGTGGATATTGTGTTTTACTTCTCATTCAGATTCTAATGTTATCCTGAACTTACCTTTGAAAGAAATACTAAAATTCTGTGGATCTCACTACATGAAGCATATATCTCTTGAGTATATATCCGCTTGAAGGCATTCCCTGTTACCATAATCTGGGACTTTGTATTAAAATATGTCATTAGTTTAAATTCCTCCTCCATAATCAAGAACAGGAGCTATCCAGAGAGGAGACCAGACAACTTCAGCCCTAGAAATGGTCCATTAGGAACTTCACCAAGCCCGGCAAAGGCAAATGCCGGAGCAGAGAGGGAGATGGAGCCAGGCTCCTCTCAGAGTTTGCACAGAGGGCAATGGGCACAATGTGGACAATGAGAAATGCCAGTTGAATCTTAGGGAGAATCTGTTCCCCATAAGGGTGGTCAAACACTGGAACACAAGCCCAGAGATGCTGTGGAATCTGTGTTCTGGGACATGGTCAGGCTTTGACTGTGCAGGGCCCAGAGCAACCCAGTATAGTTGGACCTGCTTGAGCAGGGCTTGGCCAAGGCAGCTCCAGGGGCCCCTGCCAGCTCCTGTTTATTCTATGGCTTTATGATTCACTTGACTCAGCAAAGTGTTACCCCAAGATAATAAAAATAGTCCAGCTGATAAAGCAAAGTGAGTTGCAAAAGCTGCATGGGTTTCATACCCAGATTGGGAAACGACTGGGCACAGGGTCATTTTTAAACATTGGATATTTAGTCACCATTCTCCAGTGTTTACTAGTCTGCTCTTGAGTCCTAACTGCATATTACAGGGTTTAAATTTTGTTCTGTCAATGACTTTTCTGCCCTTTTGCCACAAACAGCTGACTTGTACTTTAGTAGCAGAAGTGGTCTCATTGCAATGCCTTGCATATTAAGCCTTTAAACAGGCTTAATAACACAGCTTTTTATCACTTGAAAAATATTTTCATGTAGGTTTTTTTGGTAATTTTTTACTCCTCCCATGTGATTTGTGAAAATGTCATTAATCCCCTCCCTTGCTGGTAACACATACTTATCCCAGGGAAAAGAACATTATGCCTGGGAAAAAACTAAAGGGTAAATGTGAAGCTTTCATTTTCTTATTGTATGATCTAATTCTATATCCCTCCTTCCCCACTCCACTTACATTGTGTTGATCATGACTGTTGTTTGGGTGGTGTCTGTTGTTTGCCAGGTAAAAGTCTACACAGTCTTCTTATATTTGCAATGCCATTTAAAGCATGTTTTTTTTCCTTTGTGTGCCAGTAGGCATCATGGCCAGCGAACAGTTGCTGTTTGCTGAATACTGCTCTTTTTTTAGGCTTGCAGACCAGATGAGGATGATGAATTTTCCTCAGTGGTTTGATTTACTGAAGAATATTTTTTCTAAATTCACCATCTTCCTCAAGAGAATAAAGGTAAGACATTCATTTACAAAGAACTTCACATAGTTCAGGCATGAAAGGGAATGAAGCTGCTTTTCCATTTGAAGTCTTAAGATGTTGGTTTTGCTTGTAGAGTTCAAACTTCTCACTGAAAGAAGATGTGAATATCAGCATCCAGGGCAAAAATGATCAGTGCTAACAAGGAGAGCAGTGGCAAAGAGATAATACCTCTTGTTGCTCAGTTACTTCTGTTCTAAACTGCTAGGGATTAGGACAGGACTTTTGTACGTGTTAGATTGTTCCAAATGAGGTTTCTTTCACCTATCTCAGAAACATCAGATATTGGTTGCCATCAGACAGATGGGTCTGCCTCCAAATACTAATTACACAGCAGAAAATAAAGCCAGGATTTAGTTTAATATTATGGGCAAAAGAAAATCTCTTTCTAGCACAAGCTCATGGCACTGGGTTTTGGGATATTTTTTGTAATAAAAGTTATATTTCATTTTAGGCAACGTTAAATACTATCCGTAGCGTGGTTTTCTTGGTTCTAGACAAGAACCAAAAAAACAGAGACCTGGAGGACACATTACAGAAGAATTCTGCTAAGGAGAGCACGGTGGACACCGAAGTGGCCTACCTGACCCATGAGGGGATGTTCATCAGCGATGCCTTCGGCGACGGGGAGCTCCCGGCCGGAGCAGCCGACACAGCCTCCCAAAGGAACACCTCCCCCAACAGCGAGCCCTGCAGCAGCGACTCCGTCTCGGAGCCCGAGTGCACCACTGACTCCTCGTCCAGCAAGGAGCACACGTCCTCTTGCATTACTCCAGGAGGAGTAGAGATGATGTGAGTGAACACCTTGCCTGTCTTCACCTGGCAGTGTGGCTGGAACGAGGGGTGAGGTGCAGGTGGTTGTTTCTGGTCACACAGTATAAAAATGACTTTGGAAGAATGTGCTTTTTAGGTAGGTGAAGTGTAGTGGCTCTCCCCCTAGAGACTGCCATCAGAGTGCACTATTTCCAGCCTTTGTTTCATTTGTTTGCCTTTTTTTCCACCTCCATATGTAGTGGTACTGGGACTGATTTATGTCACTTCTTACAGAAAAGACCCCCTTCTCCATTACTTTTTCTGAGGAGGCCACTTGTATATAGAGCAGGAGAGATGTGAGTCCATGAAAGACAGATTGTTTGTCATGCCTCTAGCAGGCAGAAGCATTTCTGTTCCCTGTCCATTTTCCCTATGGTTATTTTTCGTGGGTGGTTGGTTTGTTTGTTTGTTTGTTTTAAGCTGGCTTCATGGAATACACCTTGGTAAATTCTAGAGAAAAATCTCCTGTTTGTTACCAACTATTTGAGTTTCATATGTAAATAAATAAATCCATCTGAGTGCTTTGGTTACACAGACAGTGCTGCCCTGAGGTGCTCCAGTCTCCAGAGTTCCAACCTTCTGGCATCCTTTTATGCACCCCTTACTTGTGGCTGCAAGTCAGAGCTATCTTTTGAAAAGAACCAGGCCTAATGTGTGTGGGACTCAGGCATGAACCACTTCAAAAGCCAGCATGTCTGGATACGGAGTTATATGAAGCAAAACAGAAATACACTTGTTACTCTGCTGAAAGATGGAAGACAGCAAGTGCCCTGCTCTTGCTGCTTGGTCCTTGAATACTTACGTGTTGAAGCAGCTGTTAGTTTTGATAGGGACCTTCACCCCAGATCACAATGCTGGCTGAAGGAAATAGATTCAAAATAAATATGCTGTGCATAAAACACAGGCCTTTGTATGTCTGAACATCTGTCACATGCTGGAGGAGAAATGAAATGTGAAGAGGAGTCCAGGGTTATGTGGAGGAGCAGGGAAAGGAAAGGGAGTTGGATCCAAACTAGTCTGGAACACTTTGCCAAGGTTGGTAAAAATACACCATCCAGCTAGAGCTTCTGAGGAGTAAAGTGATTCTGAGGCTGGTTGCATAACTTCATTCTAGAATGAACTTACTGCATCACTCTTGTGGTTTTGTTTGCACCTTTGCTCTGTGTTTGGAGCAGGCTAATAAAAATACACAGAACAATGTTAGCCCAGTTGCTGCTCTGTAGTGTCCTGAGTTCTCTCATGCTGTCAGTCCCTTGGGCTGGCCCAGAAGATTGTGATCTTCACTAATGGCGTGAACCGTGAACAGCAGAGCTGTGCTAAGTGCTGGCCTCAGAACAGTAGACAAGTCATGCAAGGTTTTTTAAAAAGCACCAACTTAAGAGCTTGAAGTCTAAAGAGGTAATAGAATGACAGCCTGTAGATTAGGGCTGGGAGGAGTGCAGAGTATCTATTTTAGGCCTTACACTTGCATCGGAAGAAAAATGCCGTGTTTTATCTGTCATACGCTTGTGATGCTGAAGTGTTACAGGAGGTGGGTAAATTTTAGCTCAATAAATGTTAATTATATTTATTGTATCAGTAATGGCTATATCTTGTTTACCCTTAGACCATTAACAGCAATTAGAATGTGGATTCAAAAAAAAAAAGAAAGGGATGTGCAGTTATGCATTTCCTTGCTACAGAGGCTGACAGGACATTGACAGCAGCTTAGAAGATCCCATCTGTATAAAGTGACTTTGGTGATTAGCTGACTGTCTGCATTTGACAGTTGCTGCAAGGCTCTTTCCTCCTGTGTGCAAAAATACTGTTTTATCTATAAACTGATGCTCAACCAACTGGTTCTTTCATTTGTAGGATCAGCGACGACATGAAACTGACTGACCTGGAGCTGGTCAGGCTGGCAAACAATATCCAGGAGTTACTTTATAACGCCTCTGATATCTGCCACGATCGTTCAGTCAAGTTCCTCATGGCAAGAGCAAAGGTGAGGATCTTGGGTCAGACTGCTGGTAGGGCCTCGTGCTTGGTGATCATTTGCTTCCAGGTTACTGCTTTAATGAGGGTTCTGGAGCGGCATCCGCGATGGGAGTACAGGAGCTGTCCCTGCTGCCACAGGCTCCGCATGGTAATGCTCAGAGCACACCAGTGCTAACATATATCATTGTAAGGCAGTGTACGTTTCTTCTACCTATTTCTCTTTTTAATATTCTGACTTGCTGTCTTAGGCATTCTCTGCATGAAGCATCATTCTGTGACAAGGTAGCTGCTTGCACTGCAATCTACCCTGTCTATTACTTGTAGGGTTAAATAATGTGCCTTTTCAAACTGTAGTAGCCCTCAGACATGCTGACTAGTTATTTCTGTACATCTCTGAGTTTTGTGGTGTTATGTCTCCTTACAGTGGTTTTCTTTGCATGCAGGATGGCTTCCTAGAGAAGCTGAATTCCAATGAGTTCGTTACTCTTTCTCGCTTGATGGAAGGCTTTATCTTGGATACTGAGCAGATCTGTGGCAGGAAAAGCATGTCCTTGAGAGGAGCTCTTCAGAGTCAAGCCAATAGATTTGTGAATAGGTTTCATGAGGAGAGGAAGACAAAATTAAGGTACCTCTGGGTAGAAGATCCTTGTGTTCCTCCATGAATAATTTTATGTATCGTATACCAGCCAAACACAATCTTTTGTTGCCTAGAACGTTAGTAAACATGAGTTATACTTTAAAGCAGGAGGTGAAAAAACTGTATTAAACCCCAGTTATTTCCAATTAGTTTAGACTTTTACTGTTTTCATAACTTCATTTCTTCAAACTGGATTGTTCTACAGTTATCTAAATAAGGACAGCAATGGCTACAGAAACTACACAAGACTAGCACTGAAGGGCAGGATTGCTCTGTTTTAGGGGTTTAAGAATAATTCACTTTTAACTGTTTTCTGAAAAAAACCCAAAACCAAACAACTTGGAGGAACAGCCTTGCCAGTAACATCCATCAAGTCTGTTTGCTCTCATCCATCAAAAGCTGTTAAAATTCCAGTATTTGTACATTACTTCATTGGCAGTGATCTCATAAAGACCTTTATTGCCTGTTGTAGTTTTTGGTCCCCTGTGACAGATTGAATGAACAATTTGTGAGATATCTAGACCAGCACAATGTTGTTCTGTTTTGCTGCTGACAATTGTTGGGCACCTCCTTCTGATGAAGATGACTGGCATAACATCTTGGGCCAGTGGCTTTTTAAAAATTGTTCTACAGCACAGACAAGAGAAATGTCTTTCTCAGCCTCCTCTCTTTTGTGTTTATAACCAGCTTGCTTTTGGACAATGAGCGCTGGAAGCAAGCTGAAGTTCCTGCTGAGTTCCAGGACCTTGTTGATTCAGTGTCAGATGGCAGAATTTCTCTCCCTGAAAAAAAACCAACAGGTGTGTATCTTGCAGTCCTGCTGTGAAATGAATTCATTATCTGCAAATTCTGCTGTTGAATGTTGATGGGAATATTCTGATGACACTCTGGGTCTGTGTTTGCTCACTGTCCTCTGGCAAGATGAGAAGGAAGTTGATAGCTGTTCTCTTTTCTTTTTCTTTATTTTATTTTTTTTCCGTTACTGGTGTTGAAATGCCTTGTGCTGAAAGATTATCTGTTTATGTTTTGAAAACGCCCAGAAGTGTTAGCACAGGGAGGGAGCTGCCTTTTTATACAAATATCCCCAGTGTAGAGGCTTGCAGTCTCTGCACAAATTCGGTCTTTTCCCATAAGGTACCGCTGAGGAATTGCAAGGGACTGAGGAGCACGTGCATGTGCTCAGCCCTCCTTGTGTGAAACAAAGCCTGCTCCTTGCCACTACTTCATCTGCCAGTTCAAATGAAAGGCAGCATGCCATGTGGCTGCTCGTGGAAGGGAAAACTCGTGTTCATTCAATTATTTACCTTGCCACAGAAGCCTCATTTGACCTCAGAGAAGTCACTTTTTCCCCCCCCGCCCCACTTCCCCATGTGCACAGTGGGAATGCTTAATGTGTTCTTACCTTGTGGGGATACTCGTCCAGTATTGCACAGCCAGATACGTGTGATATCCAGAAGGAGAAAACATGCAGAGAGAGGGAGAAAAATGGCAAGAGATTAGAAGGAAGAAAATACAGTGATGTCAAGATGGAGAAACCCTGACCTCCCAAAAGAAACCTAGCTGATACAGAGAGTGTATTAAAGCAATAATCACTCCAGTTATGGAACGTGGCACCAAAATATGTTTGTCAGCCGTTGCTCTTAAATAACCTCCTGCAGCCTCCTTTAAGCAGATCATTTAGCATGAAAAATGGCATCAGTAAGAGCTTCTGTTATGAAGCCTGAGGAAAAAGTGATTTGAAGCTAAAATATTAATATACACAGCAAATCACTTGAGAATGTATAGTGGAAAACCTAGTGGCTTTTTCTGCCTTTCTTCTTTTTGTAACCTGTTGTATTTGGAGTTTTTAAGTCCATAATAACTGTGGGACTAGGGGATTTTTTGATCTAAAATCATAGCAGATAATGAAGTAATTTTATGGGTTGTAAAAATTATGATGGATGATCAACTGTCTAATAAATACTATAAAAGAGAGAAGTGCTACAAAGACTGATTGTGGATTTTTTCAAACTTTAGCAAGTGAACACTGCATTTTTATAAACAGCATTTTTTGTATTTGTTTTTAGTTGAACTGACTCCTTTTCCTGTCTTGCTAAAATGTCTAGCTACTGAAGAAAGAAAGCCAGCTGAATTCCTCGTTGTTGAAGGACAAAAATATGCAACAGTTGGGTAAGATGCACTCTTTTCTCTTAGCAGTGGGTTAGTTGGCAAGAAGTTTTGAGTAGAACTGTGATGAATGCTAACAGCTTTAGCAATCTTATTTAAATTAAAAATCCCTCTCCTTTCACAGACTAGTTTCTCTTTGGTTCCCAACAGTTATAAAACACAAGCTCTTTGCTACATTAAAATGCTATTTTTTCTCTCAATGACTAGGTGAAGTTTATCGTTTTATTTGAATTTTTTTCCCAATTATTTCATGAAAACACACACCTGAAAAGACAGGTTTGTCTTCTGAGCACACTGTTATTTCTTGCAATCTAGGTTATCTCTGGCAAAAACTGTAGACTCTTAGAATAGTTTGGGATGAAGGAGACTTTTAAATGTCATCTTGTCCACCTGCCTGCAGTGAGCAGGGATGCCTTGCACTAGACCAGGTTGTTCAGAGCCCTGTCCAACTTGATATTGAATATTTCCAGGGCTGGGGCATCCACCACCTCTCTGAGCAGTGTTCCACCATTCTCTCTGTAAAAAATTTCTTCCTTAGGTCTAGTCTGAATTTACCTTCCTTTACTTTAAAACTTGCTCCTTGTGCTATCACCAGCAAACTAAACAGTTTGTCCCTATCTTTCCTATAAGCCCCTTAAGTACTGAAAGGCTGCAATAAGGTCTCCCCAGAGCCCTCTTCTCTCCAGGCTGGACAGCACCAAAATGCCTGAGTCCACTACTGAATGGTTACTTATCTTATTCAGAATAAGATAGGGGCCATCTCAGAAGCTGCATATGATATTTCTTGGTATCCTGGCTACTTTGAATTGGAAAGTGGTTTCTTAAAGCTGGTTATATCAGAGACATTTTAAAATGTATAATACTCACTTACTTCTTTCATGTAAATCATGCTGTGTTTCCAGAGACTGTGAGGCTTAAGCATTAATTATGCATGAGAGTGTTTTTGGAGAGGGAGTAAAGCCTGGAAGATCTC
>WEIT01029637.1:99568-129884 GCA_013389985.1 Dryoscopus gambensis | reverse complement strand
GACCCCTACGTGGCTACACCCTCCTGTCAGGGAGTTGTAGAGTGCAAGAAGGTCTCCCTGAGCCTTCCTTTCTCCGGGCTGAGTGCCCCTGACTCCCTCAGCTGCTCCTCATCAGGCTTGTGCTCCAGACCCTTCTCTGGGCACGCTCCAGCACCTCAGTGTTGTGAGGGGCCCAAACTGAGCACACGTGGCTGTAATTACTGGGGTTGTTCAGGTCGTGCAGACGAGAGAAGGCTCTTGGCCTTCCTGCTGGGTGCAGGAATGCTTTCCTCCCAGCAGGCACAAGGAGGAGGTGTTGCTCTTTGGCTGTTCCAGGCGTTCTGCTCTCTCACTGCTCTGTCTGCTCCAGGCCATCTGGGAACAGTCATTCCCACAAAAGGCAGGGGACAGTATGTGTGTCCAACACCCTTTACAGACCAAGTTCTTGATGGTCTGCCTCACGGTTAACACTGAGCTAAATACCTCAGAGGAGCTTAGGCTGTGTGAGATACAGCTGCCTTTGGCCCAGTGCTTCTACTTCAGAGTCCACGCACAGAAAAGGTCTTGCTTTTCTGGAGAAGATGAAGTGAACGTGAGTCAGTTTCAGCCCCTGACCTCTGTCTGAGAGCAGTGTAGGTTATGCCTCTCTCAGGTCAGGGGCCACACGTAGCTCTTGTTCAGTTGTGGTACAAGGTCTGGGTTGCTTTTCTGTCTCTGGATGCACCATTCTGGCAACCCAGAGTTGGGGCGTGGTTCGTGGTGGCTCCGTGGACCTGCATTTTGTGACTGACACCAGGCGACAGCCAGAACAATTATTTCCGCTTTTTACCCCAGGAAGGTTGAAATTTTGGGCTTGTTCTTGCATTATCATGAAGAAAGACCTGTGAAGCAGAATTTGCTCCCACCCTCAAAAAAGTGGTCTTTATGACAGCAGTTCTCTGTGCTGCAGACACAAGCTGCAGGGCAGCCTTGTCACAATTTCCTCTGAATCTTCAGGTCTGTGAGAAAGGGTCAGATCTCTCTAAGTTTTGCCTCCCAATGTCAACAGAGTTCTGCTCAAACATGAGCCCTGGGACTTCTGCTCTGCATTCAGTGCAGGAACTGGGGACAACAGCAGTGGCTTTTCTACTGCATCACCCAGGCCAGTCTGGAGTACCTGGTGTCTCAAGCTGGGTGAGGAAGCAGAATTCCAGTGTAAGACAGGACGTGCTGATAGCAACTGTCTTACTGTCCAGAGGCTTTGTTGGCCTGTGTGCTTTTAATGATAACTTCTTTTCTCCTGGAAGTAAGTTAGGAAAGTCCAAGCATGAGTTGTCCCCTACACCTGGAATTCTTACAGGATTGGCTTTTCATCTTCTGTGCATCATTTCTTAAATCCGGTAGTATTTCATAATGTTACAAACATAGATTCAGTCACCTCAGCAGGAGGGCGTTTCAGTGCTTTCAAGTTTCCTTTAACATCAGCAGTGGAGAAGCTCAAGAGCTTGAGCAGAAACTTCTTGTCTTGATGTTTTCCACTCTGATATTATATGACTACTCTGTGAGGAAAACTGGTGAAACTCTGGAACTGGCCTTCATAATAACTTACTTAATCTTGCAAAATTCTATTGATAGTGTTTCTAAACTGTGTGTTTATGTAGTTGATAAAGAGTCAGCATGCATTTTCACTGTCCTTCTTTTTCTTGCAGTATTTCAACTCTAGAAGTTGCCAATTAGTGCTTGGAGCCGGTGCATTACAAGTTGTTGGTTTGAAAACAATCACTACGAAAAACCTAGGTATGGATTTCTGTATTTAAAATGTCTAAGTTTTTTCCCCTGCCTATTAAAACACCCAAGTGCAGAAAAGCCCTAAATATCCATGATAAGCTGTGTTTGAGCTGTGGGGCCATGCATGGACACAGAGGGTGATAAGACCTTGCCAGTTACCTGCCTGGGGCATAGTTTTAAACTTTCTCCTGAAATTAAGAGCCTTTGATCGATGGGTTGGAGCAGGTGTTTAAACTCACAGTTCCCATGTTTCAAGGTGAGAAACTGGTGAGATTACCAGTCTGCATTTCCTTTTTTGAAAGGGAACTGCCTGATGAGAATGAGCTGAGAGGCTGTGGGCTACAGCTGGGTCATGTTTTTGCTGCAGAATGTTTGGCTAGTGTGGTGACCACACTGGCACCAGCATGTGTCCTGCTGCTGGCTGGCAGCAGCGAACTCCTGTTGGAGTTGGGAGAAGCGTGGTTTTTTGGGATCCTGTTGGCCCTGCAGCAGGAGCAGGTTCAGGGCCAGTCAGTGCTGGCAGGGCAGGATGTTTTGTACACCACTGCAGAAGAAACACTGCTCCCTTGAGAATGTGGTTGCTGAGGTTGAGTAGCTGATGATTCAGGTCTTTTGAGACCTCTCCGATGTCTGCATGTGCTCAGGGCTCAAAATGTCAAGTAAACACTCAAAGCCTCTTGTAAAATCAGTCCCTTATCCCATCCTACCAAAGCTGGGTGTGAGTAGCGAGGTCCCGGTGTGGCATCTTCACTGGGTGGGGGTTCCCAGGGGAACAAACATGTACCGCTGTTTTACAACAAACAAAAGCCCACCGTGTTGAACTGTGTCAGATCTGTTGTTTATGTCAAAGGAGATACAGTCCATATGGAAATGACTCTTCCTGTGTAATAACTATGTTGTTTCTCTTCCTGGATTCACAGCCCTTTCTTCACGTTGCCTCCAGCTCATCGTACACTACATTCCCATTATCAGGGCTCATTTTGAAGCACGGCTGCAGCCGAAGCAGTTCAGCATGCTCAGGCATTTTGACCATATCACCAAGGTAATTCTTCTGGCATTTCCTGAAAAGTGAAGTTCTGCTTTTCAACTGTACTTTGAAGAACGTGAATGCCACTAGAAAATGAAACCTGCTTTCTTCCCTTACAGGATTATCACGACCACATAGCTGAAATTTCAGCAAAGCTCGTTGCCATAATGGATAGCTTATTTGACAAACTATTATCCAAGGTAATGATTTATGGAAATAATTATACACTCTCTAAATTGCAACTGGAGATCTCTTTGTACACAGTCTAGATGCTTCAAATGGAGTCTTAAACTTTCCTAACCAGGACTTGTTTGAACTTCTTTTAACTATATAAATGGAAAGCTCTGTGCTGTTCTCATGAATGTGTCTTGTGTTCACATTTGCCACCTGGGTGTCAGGCACCTTCACTCCCAGAAAAATTAAATGTTTCGTTGGCTCCTTCAGCAGGAACAGCAATGCTGTGGCTGGCGCAGATGCTCGGCTGTTCAGGAACCGAAGTGCTCTCCTACCGCTGACAGCTCTTGTCTGCAGCCAGGCTCAGCAGGTCCTGTTCTCTGCTCTTTGCAAGTTGGGAGGGCCTGCATTTCCAGCAGCTGAGGAAACAGCAGGAAAGTGCTGAGGAGGAAGAGTTTTGGAGGGGAAGGACCACCCCATCCGTTGGGCTGCAGGCCTGGGGACTGGAGGTCTGTGCTGAGCAATTCCTGCTCTGGGGTAGCATTAGTAGCTGTCCCATGAAGTGCTCCTGGTGTGTTTTGGTGTTTGAACAGTGGTGCAGTGTGGTCCTGGGCAGGATCTACTCCAACTCACCCCAGGGTGGGACACACTGAGACACCTCCTTGGCCCACACATAAAGTACATGATCTTTTAAAGCTTAATGTTGTGCTTTGGATCTTAGGGTTTGGCGGGAAAAAATAAGCTGTTTCATGACACAAATAAATTAAATTTTTAGTGACAGATTTGATTGATTGACCTGGGCCAACCTCTTCCTTCAAGGAGCTCATGAGAAGCACAGGAGCACAGGGTAGGGACAGGCTGATGAGAGCTGCCGTGGGGCAGTTGCAACAGGCAGCATTTCTGTCTTCCTTGCTGTTTCTGTTATTTTACATTGTGCTTTTTCATTTCATCTGTTTCTTTGATCTGTCAAATAGCACTGCCTAAACTTGAAGGGGAAAAAAAAAAAAGCCAAAGCATTTAAATTGGGATTTCCCACCCCTATTGTGTTTACTTTTTAAAAAAATGTGTTTATGTTCTTCTCTAAAGACCAAAATGGTCTGCTGGTTTTTGGGGGTTTTGTCCCACATAAAAGTAGCTGTTTTGTGAAGTAACATGGCTTTTTGGCCACTGTATCTCTTGAGAATAAAAGACAAATGCAAGAATTTACATTATCAATACTAAGCAAGCATAGCCCACAACACAGCAGGAACACAGTTCGTGCTCTTGATGGCAGTCAGTGAGAACCCATCCCTTACTGTCTCTCCATTTTCACAGCCCATTGTCCCTTTGGGAGCTGGCACAGGATGTAAACTGAGACTATTCCTGTCCTTTGGAGCTCTAGTAGGCTGAGTGACAGTGCTTGGCCCACATGAATGCAGCCCACAGAGTCCCAGAGCAAAGGATGGTTGATTTGCTTCCATTCCTAGCACCCTGCATCATTTGGCTCATCTTGTTCCTAAAACAGTGAAATCTTGGCACTGAAGGCTGTGAAGAGCATAAACCCAGGATATTTGGAAAATAGGCATGTCAGTACAACCACGTCAGTGTGTTCCTGGGTTCAGGTGTTTTTCTGAGTCCGACTGTTTCAGTGTCCTGGGGATGAAGCGGTCACCTGCTTTGAGGTGTGTAAATCCACACGAGTTCCATAGCAGTGGGTGCCCGGCACACTTCAAACCCAGAAATTCCTGCTTTGTAGGAGATGAACAGCTAGTGCAGTGGACAGGATGTTGACCTGGCACTGGGTAATATGAGCAAGTTACTTCTGCATTTCCAGGCTGTGCTTCCCCTGGGAGCTCCGTGGCATGGGAGCTGTCCTGACCCAGTGCCGCTGAGGCAAGGCAGTTCCCAGCAGTGTGGACACTTCCCAACAGCTGCCTTTGGCAGAGAAGTACAACAGGAGTGGGGTTATTGAACACTGGAAATAATAAAATTAACAAACGGGAAAGGCTCGTTCATTACCATGAATGGAAAAAAATCCAGTGTGAGTTCTGAGATTCTCTTGGAACTTGCTGTCTTGTGACTGTTTGGACAGAAGAACAGTGAGGTTTTTTCTGATCCCTCGTGGCATTAAAGCCGTTGACCTCAGCTGCAGATAAAAATGGCCAGGAGAGCTTGGGGTACTTCCTGGGGGTGTTGCTTTTCCCCATGAGGGTGAAGAGTTGGGTGTGGCCGTAATCATGCAAGAGGCACTGCTGCAGCCTCCCAGTTCCCTCTGGCTTTACAGTGCGCTGGGAAGTTGGAAACAATTTCTTGCTTAACTTCCTTGTCTTGAGGCACGCTTGATCCTGCATGCTGGGTGGTTGTTCCCTGGAACAGAAACCATTATTTTTCTGTTACTTCTCCTGTCAGAATTAGGTCATTGGTTTGGATTCTCTGTAAAGATTTTCTCAAAACTCCCCATTTCTTGTTTTCTCTTGTGCTCGACAAGCTTTGTTCTCGTTCACAATTCAGGCCCACATAAAAGCAGGCATCTCTTCCAATCTGTTTGTAAATGATGTAGTTACAATGATCGGGTTCTTTCCTGAACTGTGCAAGGCTCCATGGAGAAGTGTCACCCTCCCAAAGGTGACCTGCCAGTGTGTTACCCAGGCCTGGGATGGCACAGCCTCTTCACCTGGAACTGCAGAGCTGGCTTCACTGTTCCTGGGACAGGTTTTCAGTGTTTCTGAAGTGCTATTCAGATCTTCCCTATCCAGAGTGGGAACATAAGAATTTTGTTCCCTTTGTAGCAAATCTCTTCCCATCTGGTGTTTTCCAGTGCCTTGTTTCTTGGATTTCAGGCACTGGAGAAGGGATGTTTTTTTACTTTGCTTTCCAAGGTATTTCTGCAATGTTCTTGTGGGGTTTTTTGTATGGTGATGTGGTTGGGGGTTTTTTTTATGGCCAGTGATGAGATTTCAGGAGTTTCCATTTCTTTATGGTTTCCTTTCCTTGACTCTTCAGAAATTTGGATGTGTATGACACAGACAAGCGGTTTTCTCTCAGGAAGTACTCAAGGGGCAGATTTCTCAGAGGCAGAAGTGCTTGTCTGTCACTGACTCATACCAGTCTGAAGGAGAGGGCCAACTCGCAGCCACAGGACCTGCATCTGCAATTCCTGGCTGGATCAGATCATGCCCAGCCACCTTTTTAATTTGTGGTGTGCTAAATGGATCTTATTCCTGACGTTATTAGCAAAGCACAGCTCCAGGTGGCTGTTGAGAGCTCTCCTACATAAACCATTTTAAAGTGGCAGAAAGGAGTTAACTGGTTGTGTGTTTATTTGCAGTATGAAGTGAAAGCCCCTGTTCCTTCAGCATGCTTCAGGAATATCTGCAAGCAAATGGCAAAGATGCATGAAGCTATATATGATCTCCTTCCTGAGGAGCAAACTCAGGTGAATGTTATTTTTGAGCTTCATCTCACAGCTCCCTTGCTAATGTGCATGGACTTGGGAACAAGGGAGACTTTATCTGGGGAGAGGGGAATTTTTTTGAGTAGTGGTGAAACCCACATGTTAAAGGGCTTGGCAGCAGTCACACAGCTTGAGCTGAGCTGAAGGAAGTATTCCAGTGTGTAGGGAGAATGCTGAGACATACAAAAAGAATGGATTTCAGGATTTTGAGCTGCCTTTTAATGTCTAGAGATGGGAATCCAGGAATTAGTGCTGAAATGCTATGCAAATGGCAAGACTGTTCTGTAACACTGCTCAGAATCAGTGGCTTCCAAAAGTCCCTAAATGTATTATGCACCGAAATTGTACCAGGTGCGCTTTTGCAGGATTTTGCTGCAGTCATTGCTACTGCAGAGTTGCAAATCTTAAGGACAGGAAGGACTGATCCAGTCACTGAGTACAAGAAGTTGTCGTTTCTCTTTCACATTAGATTAAGTGGTCCCTTCTAGCACAGGAAAGAGATTTGTTATCTTTGAGGCTTAATACAAGTTGCTAGGTACTTCGGACAATAGAGGAGAAAAGTTCATGTTCCAAAGAATGTGTCCTCTAAGTGCCACACGTAATGAGTAGGTGAGGGTGTCCTGTGTGTTATAGACTGTATGTGGCCAGAAAGGTGAGGCTGAAGCACTGGCAGAAGGAAGAATCACATAAGTTGCAAAAACAAAACCAAAAGTCAGTGACTGAGGGTGTTTCCTCAGTGCGTTTCCCCTCCGGAGGCAGTGATGTGAGCACGGGCGTAGTTCCTTACTCTGCTGCTGTGGTTTCTTCTAGATGTTGTTTTTACGAATTAACGCAAGCTACAAACTCCACCTGAAGAGGCAGCTGGCCCACCTCAATGTGGTCAATGATGGAGGGCCTCTGAACGGGTGAGTTGGGGCTCTTCTTTCACTGTTTAAATAAGCAGGCATTGTCTTCTGCAAGAAAGTTGTGATTGCAGAATCACAGCTCCATGTTTTAGTATGTCCCATTTGGAGCTTTCTTACAGCAAAGGACATGACTTGTGCTGTTCCACAGTAACTGGGAATGCAATCCACATGGTAACAGACTGGGAGCTGGACATTGTCCGACTGGAAACCTACTTGTAGATGTCCTCAGCTCATGGATTGCTTTTTCTCCCTTCGTGTGCTAGCAGCAACCACAGTTTAATTAGCAGGAATTGTGTGATTCCTGAAGCAGTTTTGAAATGTGGATGGTGACTCATGGTGCTGGCAAAGTAAAAATAGGAGAAAGCAGCATTTCATCTGTGCAGCAGGCAGCTCTGCAGGAATAGTTTTTACAGCAGAACTAGATTTGAAACAGAGATTATGCTTACAGAGCTTTTCCCCTTCCCTGCCAACACCCCATCCCCAAACAGGTCAGTGGTACCTCTCCTGAGAGAGGATGCCTGGCTGTGCCTGCTGTCCCCACCTCCCAGGAAAAGCCTCTTGCAGGCAGAATTCTTTTGTCAGTTGGATTGTCCCCTGAAACAGTGGAGTTTTTAATTATTCTTAATGACCTGGGGGCAGTGATGTGTTTGCAGTGTAGTAAGGCTGAAACTCAGTGGGCCTACTCACATGCAAGAAAAGATTGTCTTAGGTTGCAGAAGTCAGAGAAGAAAGTTGATAATGTTTCAAACGTCACTGGAATTAAAATTTTGCTCCTTTCCAGTTTCTTGTTGCTTCTCCTGCTTATGTGCATTCCATTACTCCTTGTACTTTGTGCAAGAGTTTATCTGAACTGGTTCTCTGTACTCGTGGTCTGTTCACAAGGTGACATCCCATTGCCTTTGGTACTTAGAAAGGTGTTTGTAACCAAGCTCATGGAGTACCCGCGGCAGCCCCAGCTGACGTGAGAGCCCCTGGATGTGCTCGGGTGTCTCTTACTGGGATTTCCAGTCCCGAACACGGTGCTGTGTTGTCTTCATCCTGTGCTATTGGTTTTGTTCTGTCCTTGTGGGTGGGTGGCCTGGATCTCCTTTGGATTAGGAGGGTTGGGGCAGGTGTTCCTGGCGATGTGCTGGGGGTGTTTCCCAGCAGTCAGGAGGTTTCAGCTGGCCCAGGACTGTCTGATGGCCGCAGTTTCTTACTTCAGACACAGCTCTCAGAGAGCTGGGGCTGTTTGAGAAGGGGAACATCAGACACTGCGTGGCACTTGCTGCTGTTCCAGCAGTCTTCACTGACCAGGTTTTTAACATGGTTTTCTGATCCTCATTCTGTTTAAACTGCTTGTTTCTGTAATAATAGTAGAAATCCAGGCCTGTGAATCCTGGTTAATTTTTTTACAATGTAAATACAGCTTCTGTTCCTACATCTTGCTAGCAAGAAGCAGCATGATCCCTGGCAAGTTTCAACAGTGTCTGAGGGATTTTAATTCTGTATAAACTGTTACAAACAATGCAGTTGTTGTGCTGTTCAGTTGCTTTTTACATTAACCCTAGAATCATAGAATCATTGCCCTCTAGAATATAGAAGTTAATGTTGCAATAATTAATATTCTTAGTTGGAATGGAATTGGGGGTTTAAGTCTAGATAAGCCTGGGATTACAGCAAGAGAATAGAAGTTTTTAAATGCCTAATTCCTGCTGAGTTTTTTAAACTCATGGTTTGATCTCCCTTCCCTAGAACTAGTTTTAGACCCAGCAATAATCCTGTTACGGATGATCACTGCTGTAAAACAAACCGCATCCATAGCATTGAGTTTTGAACTGATACTTAAAATATCTAATCCAGGCATAGCATTTGAACATGTATTGCAGCAGCTGTGTGCCAAAGTCCTCAACAAACCCTGTCTGCTTGTCCAGGCACTCCAGGTGGATGGGACGGGGTCAGATTCTAATTGCGTGTGTTTCACTGCAGGCTGGTTACTTCAGATGTGGCTTTTTACACTGGAAACCTTCAAGCTCTGAAAGGCCTTAACAACTTAGATCTAAACATGGCTGAAATCTGGGAGCAGAAGAGGTGATAATCCACTGGGAGCAGTCGCTTGGCTCTGACAACAGACTGACTTTCTTCTAAGCAGCGTGATGACGGTGAGGTGAATACTTGAGCCCAGAGCCCCAGAAAGGGCACGATTGAGAGTTGGGGGAGCTTAGACTCAGGAGGAGCTGCAGGGAGAGATCCTTCCAGTGTCCTTCAGCAAGAAACAAGTGATCAGCTGTCTGTGCAATGTTTTTTCATTCTCTCTGGAAACAGACTCAGGTTTCTTTGGACCAAATCCAAAAGAACACATAGCTGTAACACAGCTGTAGTTGTCTAGAATGCTCTGTATATCTTTATATTAAAAAGATGCTTTGCATTTCTTCTAGTGCAATGAAATTCACATGGTGTCCCACCTTATTTAATGATGGTACAGTATAAAAATCTTGCAGTTGGAACTCTGTAGAAAATGTTTTTCTCTATGAAACTATGCTGTTCTAAAATTTATTTTTTTACAGAACTTTATATAAATAAATGTCTTTTGATTGCTCGCATATAGGATTCAGCTTTGTTAGGGAGCAGTCCTGTTCCAGGGGATTTCTCACAACCTGAAAGCTGAAGACAAGATTTTCTAAGAAAGGGCCAGCTCCTCAGAGCCATTCCCTGTGGGATAGAGGAGTGACCTGACCCTCGTGAGCAGTGACAGGGTAACAGTGGGGCTCCTGGGGGAACTGGAAGGTGGGAGAAAGGCTGGTGTAGGGATGGCCCCAGCCAGTGGGGAAGGACAGGGACACAAAGAACAGGGCAGGAACAATTTTCAACGTTTTAGGCTGCTTAGAAAAGGCTGCACCATTAAGGAGAGTGCAGCTGAAATCAATGTATTTCAGAGTTTTTAATACTACTTTTAACAGACTGGAGGCTGCCAGTAGCCAGTACAAGTGCCTGCATTTCTCACCTCACCCCTCTGTACCTGACCCTGGTCGAGTGCCTAACCCTGAGATGATCATGTCTGATGGAATGGTCTCTGCTGCAGTGTGTGTGTGCCTGTGGTGCCCTCAGCCAGGCATGCTGACCTGGTAGCATAACACGTGTCATTAACTGTCAGTCAAAATAAAGCTCTAAAATCACAGTTGTTTTTAAAGACCAACTTCTTTAATGATACATACCAGTGTTATACTAAGCTTATAAAATAAAGTTGTCTGCATGTAAATACAAGAGAAACATTAAGAAATCAATAGTGATCAGGACAGGGATTTCGATTCCTGTACAAATTTAGAAACTCAGGAGAAGATAAATTAACATACATGGCTGTGACAATATGAACATAGGTGTAGTCAACGTGATCCATTTATTGAAAAAAGAGGGCAGATCAAGGATTAAGATATTAACAGGAGATCCAGTCTTAAATGGGATGTGAAAAAGCAAACACCACACGTGGCTACTGAGGCATTTTTCTCAAGTATTGGATTCTTTGGGCAAGTTTGGAACACGGATGATTCCCACTCTCACGATACGGAAATGGAGGTATTGACAGCCTTACCCCAGTACCTCGACATACAACTGGGATAGGACATCCCACTTGTACTTTGGGGGGGGGTGAAGAGGGCTACAGGTTGTGAGCACATGAAATACAGGGTTTTAAGAGCCTGTTTAGCAGTAGTGAAACTTTTGGTTTTCAACTGTGCCTTCCTTAGAACGTCACAGGAGTTGCCAACCATGTTGTCCCACATGTATTGCTTCACAGCTTTATTTCTGCAGTTACAAGCAATTCAAAACTACTGAATGGTCGAGGCAAGCCTCTGAACTTCTTATCAAAGAAGATCTGTCCATCTTCCCGCAAGACAAACAGTATTGCACTTCAAGGTTATATTAACTGAGTTACAGAATCTCTTTAAGGACTGAAGCATTACGCACATCCATGGCGCTTATGTGGCTGCTTAAAGATAAGCAAGAGAAATTAATTTTAAATTAATACTGCAGGGTACTGTGAAGATGACAAAGCATAGGCCCTCTGTGTACTTAGATTTCTAATGCTTAAAAGGTTCTTTCACGATGAGGCTGGTTTGGCACAGCAGCCCCAGCCCTGACCGTGCCCTCTCCTGGACTCAGTGGTCCAGGATCCGCAAGTTGCCTGATACGATTTTGTTCTCTAGTAGAGCTCCAGCTGGGATGTCAATCCTGTCACCGTGGTTTGCAATGATGATGACTGTTCCCTGGGGTTACAGAAAAGAAAACAAGCGTTCAGCAACTTGTTACCTGTTGACATGGAAGGAGGGAAGAGGTTGTCTGGAAAAGCAGGCCGGTGTCAGCTGTACCACAGCCAGAGCCTGAATGCATTTACTTGTATTGTTTCTGCATAGACAGTTGGCGTTTTTTTTCCCCCAGAACAAAGGTTTTAAACAAGCATTACTGGAACCTCTGTCATTCCCATACTAGATCCTGTCGGCCTACAAGCAGAACTGATAGCTTCTCTGAAGACATGCTTGCTCTAAGGGCTCTTGTCACATCTGTTTGCTTTGAGGTGGAAAAACATTTCCCCCATCCCCGGGTGTGTCCCAGGAAGGCCCCTGTTCCAGCTGAACAGCAACTGTGGGGACAGAGGGACAGCTCAGAGCCCACAGCCTGAGCCTGAGCCAGGGCCAGGTGATCCAGCCTCACGTTCCACTCCTGTCACCTGCTGAACTGCCCTAGAGAACTGCAGGTGCTGCCAGGACTGGCAGGATCCTAAGGAAGAATTTGAGGGAGAAACTTGCTCAGCTCCACCATTTACTAATACATTGAAAACCCCAGTGATGCAAAAGGGCCCAAAAAGGGGTGGTAAGGCCAGCCTGAGAAGGGAGGTGGGACTGAGCCAAAGGACAGAGGTGGCAGCAGTGTTTGAACAGAGATTTGAGGTCTGTGGTGCCTTCAAGGTTCATAAATAAACCTCCTCTCTGCCTGAGCATGCACAGAGCAGCAGCTCTGGCAGCAGCATCCTGCACTCCATCACAGGGGTCACTGTCCAGCCATGGCCTCTGCCATTTTGGGCCAGTTACCCAATTTCCCAGGAGTGCTCCTATGGCCTCTGTGTACGGGCAGAGGATCAATTTAGGATCAATTACCAAGGAGCAGAGATCAGTCATGTTTATTGCAGCAGCATCCCCACTGCACACTCACCTTTAATGAAACATTCTTCCCAAATGTAACGTCACCTGAAACCGTGAGATGATCCAGCTCCAGCATATCTGGAATACTTTCAAACCTCCGCAGGTAATCTTGAACCTTTTGGAAAGATGAAATAATAGAGACAGTTTTAAAGCCAGCTGTGGATTGAGACAAGCATGGGAAGATCCTCTTGAATACTCTTCAGGAACCTTCCTATAACCTACACCACAATCAATATAAAAGTTGCTACTTTGTAATTGTGATTTCTTTCAGAAATAAGTGTGAGGAACAGTAGGGGCGCCCAGTGCTGGGCGAGCTCTGGGGAGCACACACAGCCAGCTCACGTCCCAGTGCTCAGCTGAGGGGTACAGGAGCACCCAGCATGCACAGTAAATATTTGTATTCTCACAGCCTTTACAAAGGGCAAAAGAGAAGGCCCAGGTGGGCAGAAGTAGATAAAGCAAACCTCACTTTTCACTCATTTATTGCTATGAACCATATCTTTATTCAAAGAGGTGAACACCAGGTGTCATGACAGGAGTTTACCTTTGTGAAGGAGCTTCCCAGTTTGACAAGAGGCACTGTTGGGAATTCACGCTTCTCGCTCATCGTTAGAGACCCCGCGTTAAGGCTGTACAAATTCGACATCACAAGCAAGAGATCCGAGGTGGTCTTCACAGGCAGGAAACGACTACGAGGTACGTTTATCCCCAGAGAGTTCTCAAAACTCTTGATAGCAGCACCAACTGCAGTCTCCAGCTGGATAACATTCAAGCCTCCATCCAGAGTCTGGAAGAGAAGACTCAGGTGAACACACGGAGCAGATCCTGGCACTCAGAACTGGAGCCCAATGTCAGTCAGAGCTCTGCCCTCACTCCCAGACCGTCTCTGTGAGGCAGCAGTGCCTCTTACCCACCCAGAAACAAACAGGTTGTTTGGGTCAGTGTCCTCTAGACCCTTGCCAGCTGATTACCTTTGGGTTAACAATGATCTCCATGTCAATGGCGTTTTTCTCTTGCAGCCTTTTAATTGCAGACAGAGCAATCCACAAATTGTTGGTATTGAATATTTTGAATTTTGACACAGACTTGAATTCATCCACGTGTGCTTTCGGGACCTGAGCTATCTCCACCAGCCTCAGCTTATTCTCGTACTGCGTCAGCGTGCCACCCTGCAAGGGGCAGATGAGAGGTTTTAAGTCCTGTTCATGAGAAGCCAGAGAAATCCTCCCCACAACACAGGCAGACGCACTGGTGTGTTGGCATTTGAAGTTGAACCCCAGAGAAAACACATTCCTTGTTTTTAGTAACTAGCTACCAGGTTACTAATTATAGAGCATGTTTAAAGTACAGTCAGGACCATCCAACGATCATATTTCAGCACTCCAAGACAGTTAATTCCTTTAATGAAAATTGTTGAGAATATTTTGCAAATGCTGCTGTTGTCAAAAATCACCCTCAGCAGTACTTTGTTAGATGATGGAGCAAAAGCTAAATTAAGTATTCTTAGAGTGCATTGCTGTGCTTTTATAGGGGTAAGTCAGAGCTTCCCCAATGAATACAGAGAAAATCCAAATCTACATTCTCACCTATGAAAGAAGAGAGGCAGAGCACAGTTGCAGGACAAATTACTGCAGGCTACAAGCATTTGATACATGTCACAAACCTCTGAGAAATGTCACTCCTGGACTTTGCACAGAGCCAGGGGTTAGGGCGGGAGCAGATGGGCAGCTGTGCCACACAGAGCTGTGCAATGCAGGGTTGGGAAGTGGCTTGGGCAGTTTTCTGTGAGACACAACTGCTGCATCCCAGCCCTCCGTGCTGTTTTCAAGCTTCCACCTTCAAGCTTCTGCCGCTGTGTACTGTGACAGTTTGGAGAAGGTGCAGAGGTTGTGACCTGCACCTTGCACAAATCACTCATGCTTCCAGTCCAGCCCAGACTGTCCTTGTCTGCTGCTGCCCAGAACACAGATCAAATCTGTTCCATGAATTAGAACTTCCTAAACTTGCTGATTTTGTGCATCTCAAATTAGATGCAAGCTGATGTGTTAAATGGTGCCTAAAATAGCTATGAGGAGACTGGATATACATGGATATCCATGGATTCAGAGGAGGCTGGAGATGGCCACCAACACACAGACTCTCGCCCATCTCCCTTTACCTTCACATCCGCCCGGGTTTTGTTTGTGACTTCCATGACGAATTCGCAGCGTTTTCCATTGGGTGGGTTCATAAGGTGGTTAAGAATGTAAAGGTCCACAGTGGCACCCAAATTATCTATATTGGACACAAAAATATATTCCTTCCCCTCTGCGATGAGGTTGTCCAGCAGACCAGAGTTGTAGAAGCTGGCGTAGATGTCTCCATGGCCTGGAGGGTACCAGCACTCCGTGTTCTCTCCTGAGTAAGAGACATCCTTGGCTATTGGCAGCAGAGTTTCCTTGTTAATTCTGGGATACCTGTGAGGACAATGGATCTTGTTACGTTCTCACCAGTGTCAGACTAGCATAAAGTAAAAATGCTACAGTAAAGGTGCAACTCCATGGGCTTCTGGAGGTGTGCTTTTCCCCTGAGTACGCTGAACTGGAAGACCCACCCAAATTCTGAGCTGTCACTGAGAAGCTACAGAATGCAATCCACTCAAGGATTTAAAGCTGCAGTTCTCAGGCCACACTACAAACCAACCTTCTTCTGACAGGCAGGTTCAGAGTATATCAAACACACCTCCGACCCCAGCAGCCACCTGGATTAGAGTTTGTTCTTCATAAGGAACCATGGTCTGTCTCCCTCCAGAGCCCAAGGACACTAAAAGCAAATTCAGAATCAAGTGGCCAGCATCCAGTACACCACTATTTGGACATTTCTTAGAAACTGGGGCCCACACATCCCCCTCTCCCCAATTTTAATACACTGCCCTTGACTCTCTGCCCAA
This sequence comes from Dryoscopus gambensis, assembly GCA_013389985.1. Taxonomy (NCBI): domain Eukaryota; kingdom Metazoa; phylum Chordata; class Aves; order Passeriformes; family Malaconotidae; genus Dryoscopus; species Dryoscopus gambensis. The sequence goes on along the minus strand of WEIT01029637.1, from coordinate 114,496 downwards.
CACCCTGATGTTTCAGTCTCTCCACGAGGCCCTCAAGAGAGTGAACATGGCCACATAAGACACTGTTGCTACCCCAGCACCTCAAACAGAAGTCCACCCCATTTGGAATATGGAGGAACAAGCTAGTTTTTCCTTCTACCCCAAGTGGAGAAGTCTTTTGATACCTGCTTTGATTAAAAGTATATATCTTCACACGGCTGTGACTGTATTTCTGCAGGATTTTCTTTGTGTCGTCATCCGTGTTGAAGGAATTCATGAGAACCAGAGGGACATCGGTGTTGTAGGATTTGTTTAAATGCTGAGATGGGAAATAAATGGTAAATTCATCATGTATTATTAGCTTTACCTCCTGACACCTGAGATTTTGGGCAAAAGAAATTAGGTACAACAGACTGGAAATAACGGTTGCATGAGAGAAAAGAAGAGATGCACTTAGGCTGACAGAAAGGATAATACATCAGGTAAAGGAAAATAAATCCCTGTTACTTGTTAAGATAAGACCCACATTAATTAATGTATCTTTAATTAGTGAATCTTTGTTTTTAAACCTGCATTGAGATCTAAAATCTGAAACCACAATGCCACAAAATGATCATTTTAAGTTTTAGCTACTTATGATTACAAAAGGCATGTCTTCCATCAAATTGTTGCAGCCTGTCAAGGTGACATTTCCACACTGTCTCTGCACAGGAAGCACTTCCAGGCCTTCTTAGCAGGCTGAGAGATGGACAATTGCATCAAGAGCACATAAATGAAATGTCACCACATTAATTATTTGGTAGTCTATAGAATGGAGCTGAAATACTCAAGAGCATTTCCATGAGCACAACAAAGGCAAAAAAAAAAATCAGAGACCATAGCAGTGTTCCACCAAAAATAGAATGGGCAGGGAAAAAAAAAAACCACCAAAAAAACCCACACACAAACACCTGAGTGAGTTTTCAGCTTTGTGTATCAGCTCACCCTCGTCTGCTGGAGCATTTGGGATCATTACACTTTGATGGAGTCAGAGACTTCCATAATGACGCTTTGGAGAAAGGGCTGCATCAGTTGGATGTAAATTTGAGCTTGCCACAGAACCATCTGACACATGGGAGAGTCACTCCAAACAACATCACACTGAGGCAAAAATTGCTGGCACTCCAGACACCATGGACCAGGCACACCCCACTTCCTACTCTAATAATTGTCTTCACTATCTGCTGTAAGAGGAATATTCAGCATTAAAAACATAAGCTGAAATGTCCTCTCCCAACACCAGCAGCTGTTATTTTCCTTTGCTCTTCTTTCTTCAGAGGGAAATGCCAGCAATCTCTTCCAGCACAAGAGTTTAAATTCATCAAGGAACTTGGAGCTGCTGTGAAAAGCTTTGTTCTAATGCACATAAAAAAACTTCCTTTTTGGAAAAGATGAACTTGCAGCTGGAGGAGTTGGGAACAAGCCCAGGAGTTACCCAGGCCAGACAAGCTCTACAGTGTGAGTGCTTGCGTTCCTGGACACGATTCCCCTATCCAGGCTGGTGTGCACAGGCTGGGTCACACTTGTGCTAACACATGTGGGGGGCACAGAGCTCAATTGCTGACTGCACCGTCCCTTTCGTGTCTATTCTTCCCAAAGGAATTCTCTGCTTCACCCCAGCACTGTGACCAGACCTCGTTTCCCTGTCCTCTTCCTCTTGGCAAGCCTCCACTTGATCCCTCTTAACAAGTCATGCAGGAGCAGCTCAGTGAGTGTAGCTTCCTCCAACGCAGCGAGAAAAGCTCATCAAATGTTACCTCAATCTGCTGCACGGTCAGGTCCAGGAAGGTGTTCTCGTTCCGCACCCCGATGAGGCTCTTGGGGCCTTTACAGCCCATGCTTGTGCCCAAGCCACCATTGAGCTTCACAACCACCAGCTTGTTCAAGACAGAAGCAATGTTATCAGGCAGGCCTCTGGCCTTGATCTTCTCATAGGGCTGGATCTGGGAAAACAAATGACCAGATAAAAGAACCCAAAAAACTCGGCAGTCAGATATGCAGGAAGAAATTGCTTTCTCCTAAAAACTGAAAATCTGGTGATAAAACCCACAATTATTCATATGCCTTTTGACACTAAAGAGCATCTGCAAAATGAGTCTACAATAATTGATTTGTTATGATACAAATAACCCGGTCTGTTACTACAATAACCTCTTTTCTCAGGAGGTTCTACAGACTTTGTGACACCAGTCACCATTAGCTTCATTCAGATGAGAAGAAGTCAGGCCAGTTATGCCACTTGTCACAACCCTGTTCCTGTTCTGCAGAAGGGGAGGGGGTTTCCTTGGGAACCATCTAACTCGCTGCCCCATAGGATGGCCCCTCTCCCCCTTCAGTTAGGCCACAGTTTAAGAACCAGGCTCTACATGCAAGGCATATAACCTTCCTTCCCTGAGCAGCTTAAACTTATTGATTTTCTTCCTTTTTTTTTTCTTTTTTTTTTTTCTCTGAGGTTGTCAAAGGTAACATTCTTGGCAAAATGTTGGTTCTTTAACTCAGTCTGAACTGATTCTTATTCCAACCACTAGTCTGATACGATTCATTTCTCCCGCCAGCACGATAGAGTGGAAGAAAGTTCCCAGTTCTTATTCTGCTGTTTTCAGGATGTGTTCATCCAGCTTACAGTAAACCTCACAGGAAGTCTTCTACCTCACTGGCAGCTGTTTCCTACAGGTTTAAGAACAGAGTCTGGGCTACATTTGGCTAGTGATGGAGTGCAAAATCAAGCTTATAATGACAGTGTGCCTCACATTAGGCACCGTTGTCCCCTAATTCAAAGCACCTAAGTCAAAGAAATAATGGTAACAATGCCATAGAGAAGAATCATGCCAAAACTGTTAGAGCAGAATCAATACGATTATCCTTTAGTCTGCCCTTCTAGAGATTTTCTTTTGAAGAAAAGCCCTGGTGTTCCAGTGCTGTAGCATTCTAGCTGCTAGAAAATTATTTTAATTCTGATAAGTGGTGTGAAAGATCCACAGCTGATTTACAAAAACAAATACATACGGAGTAGTTTTCAGAGCTGTGTTTGCTTTGGGCAAGGGCTGGGGTTCAAATGGAAATTCACACTGCACTGGAATAAGAGTCATATTTCTTACTGGGATGTGCGGGGGTAGAGAAGACGGCTTGCACAATTCCAGCATTCCAGGACACCACAGGCAGCAGATTAGGGCAGATCCCTCACATTAGGGAAATTCTGCCCTATGGGATCTGGAAAGCTTATAGGATGTATTTCAAGATAAGGTGGCTCCATGTGGAGTTCTTGAGGCTTGGACAGAAAGCAGCACCACAATCACTGCCATTTCATGAGGACATAGGCAGGAGCTTCGTTCCAAACTTCCAAGAACTTTTCAGGAACAGAACTGCACAAAAAGCGGACTCTTGCTGTGCTTTGTCAACAACAGAGATTGTGTTCAGCTGAAACACCCTGAAAAACAACTGTTCTTCCCATTAACAACGAGGTGATAAATCCTGGGTTTAATGTCTTGGAGGTCCATCAGGAAGCTCAGTGAACATTCTGCTACCAGCAGGACCTACAGACATCTACGCCCAGATTTACTGCTTCCCATCCACTCCAAGGTCAATAACACATTAGACTGTACACGGATTAAAATCATTTCATCTTGAGCTTTAGCTGGGTGGGATGTGAGTCACATCCATGATGTTCCGACACTGTCTGAACATCCACAAAAATTATCTCAACTTCCAAGTCTCACTATGTTCTCCTTGCATCACTCACAAAAAGCAGAAAGTCTGACACTCAGTTCAGGGCCAGACTGCCTCAAAAATCATTTGCTTTTGCTAAAGTGCCAACTACCTTTCAATGCTTTCGCTATCGTGCCTGAAACCAGCTTTGCAGAAAGCTCAGAGTAAAAGTCCTGAAGAAGGAAACAGTTCCATCAAGGACTCAGCTCACTGGATGTTGCATCAGTTACAACACAAAATTTATGACTCAGCCTCACTAAATCTTTCAGTTTCTTCTGGCACAGACATTGGAAACGTCAGCTTGGCAATAAAGCCCTGGATCTTGAAGGGTCTTTAATTCAGAGAATAACGAATGTCGAAAAGTCAGGTTCCAGCAGGAACGCTGCAGCACCAGGACTGCTGGATGCCAGTGCTATCAATCCAACAGCTCCAGCCATGTGCAGGCACTAATATGCACAACTACTTCATCACCTACAAGTTTATACACAACTGGAAAAGTTCTCCACCATAATAAAAATCAATTCTTGCTCTAAGGGTTTGGAACAGTGGGCTTGACAAGTGCTGATAGGGAAATTCTTCAGGAAAAAATCAGGGGCAGGAATGACATGTCTTACAGATGCATGGCTGCAGTGCTACTCACTTGAGACACGTCTGGCAGCCCTGGTTTGGGACTGTTCTAAGATAACATATGCAGCTTCTTTTGTTTTGCAGCCAATATCACAGAAGTGATTTCTCGGAACAGTCTGGATGAGGCAGTGTTGGGAGTTAGACTAACAGATTCCAGAAGCCTACTCCTACTGCACGGAGGCTTGCAAGAGTTTGTCAGAGACAGACAAAATGAGCATCAGGGCTGTCACCGTGGGTAGACCGGAAAGGAGGACGCCCCTATTAGTTAACATGTACTTACAGTTCGAGGAACTATTAACTCAGCATCAAGGGACAGTTCTAGGAATAGTACCAAAGGAAGAGGTCTCTGCCTTTGTGAGACCCCACCTGCAGTGCTGCACCCAGGTCTGGAGTCCTCAGCACAGGAAATCTGTGGACCTATGAGAGCAATGCAGAGGAGAGCCACGATGGTGATGAGAGAGAGAACACTCCTCCTGTGAGGTCAGGGTCAGAGAGCTGGGGGTGGTCAGCCTGGAGAAGAGGAGGCTTTGGGGACACCTCCCAGCAGCCTTCCAGCACCTAGAGGGGGCTTACAGGGGAAGAGAGACTTCTTACACAGGCTGATGGGGATAGGACAAGGGGAACAGGTTTGAACTACAAGAGGAGAGATATCAGATCTTAGGAAGAAGTTCTTTACTCTGAGGGTGGTAAAGCAGAGGAACAGGTCAGCCAGAGAAGCTGTGGTTGCCTCATCCCTGGAGGTGTTCAAGGCCAGGCTGGACAGAGCTTGGAGCAATCTGGTCTAGTCAAAGGTGCCCATGGCAGAGGGTTGGAACAAGATTATTTTTAAGGTCCCTTCCAAACCATTCTATGAACCATTAAAACCTGTTTCCAGAACCAAAGATTAGGAAAACGTTTTGCTTTTGAGTAGGGGCATAACAGTCATTCTCTTCCTTCATGATACAGTTCACTGAGGTGACAACCTGAGCTGCAGACAAGAATCCAACCACTGGGGAAGAAAAAAAACAAAGGCTCTAATAGACAAGCTCCTTTCACACTCACATTGCTTCGGATGCTCTCTTTACATCCCAGATGAGGTTTTGCACTGCTGTTCTGAGGTTAACTTGATCACTGCAGTTCTCTCAGAGGCCTCCCAGCAGGACTTGGCTATTGCTTCCAATTCAAACAAACAGATGGCTGTAATCTACATCGAGGGGATTAAGTTACACTTGCCATGTCCACATTCTTTACCTCCTCTCCCTGTTAACTGGCACTCTCAGTGTGCTTTCTTCTCTGGAGACTGTAACAGTAATGGGTCCTAACTATGCGAGCTACCACTGTAAGCCTTTGGACCTATGAAAGCAAAGCATCTGGAAGGAAAAAACAAGTCAGAAGTTTACCAATATAGTGTGAAATGCGTTCAGTCTTCTTTTACTGTCATCAGTATAAGTTGTTACACTGAAAACATGGAGGTCAGGGATGAAATCTCCCATTGCAGACAAAAACAGAGGAATACTAGAAAGCAATAATTTCTGTTTCAGTTTACTGACAGGAGCCTTTACTTGTCTTCAGGAAGAAGCAGAAGCTACATTCAGAGAACAAATACAACAGATAACACACTAGATGACCTACAGAAGGCTGATCAGAAATTCTGCTTCTGCACAGCACAGTCCCTTGGCACTGGGCAAAAGCCTGAAACACTCTTCCCCACCTAAAAGCCAAAGCCTATAAATCTAATAAACTATTCATGAACTTTTTTAAGCTGCTAAATAAATAAAAATGCAACAAACCCACACTTTGGCAGACTTTTTGTGTGCCTCTGTTTACAGATACACACGTACATCTGTGTGTTTATACACATGGGCACATAGATACCTCAACATATGCTTTTTGCTCTGCTAGGGATCAGCTGAAGATTATACTTGCCAGAATTCCCAGCAGCAAAGCAATTCTCCAAAACAAACACAGGCAAATAAATTCACACTGCAGAGAATTTGGTGCTTTCTAGGCCATGATCCTTGTAGTGTGAGATTCTCCAGCAGCCAAGCATCCCACCACCTCATAAAACAAGGTCATCCCTACCGGCAATTATAAATCACTTGCAAGATTACCAGAAAACAAGTCTTCTATACACCAACCTTTGTGCTGTTCTAACAAGAGCAGAAGGAGAATATGCTCTGAGGTTTTACAGCTAGGAAAAGAAAACTCAGTTGGAACTGAATAGAAGCACTCAAACAAAATATGCATTCACACAGGGATACCTGTCCCAAAGAACTCAGTACTGTAGCCCTTCAAAAGTTATCCCTCTTTACCCGTTCTAAAAGCTCACACTGTTCTTACCCACACTAGCTAGACTAGTAATTCTGAAATTCTGGTCTTTAGGAAATCAACTTTTATTTAATAATTCCACAAGTCATACTCCTCAGCGAAGAACAATTTGGGAGAAGGTCCCTCAAAATGTGTCTTACATGAAACCCTTTTCATCTTCCACAGTATGTCCCTGACGTGACTGACATATTAAAATGGAGGGGGTGGATACAGAAGGGTATAGAGATGGAACTCTTATGGTCAGCAAAAAGGAGAAAAGAAAAACATAATCAAGAAATTTAACTTTGCTCTCAGTTTTTGTAAGCACTCCAACCCACTTCCTGTCAGATCAGGAAGTCCAAGTATCCCTAAAGAAAGGGGTATTTATTACGAAGTGGAGAAGGCATGGAAGGAAGTTTGTTTGTAGATATTTTGCCCTAGCAGTCTTCTGTGGCACTTACCAAGCATGATTACTTGATTTAGAGCTCATGCTAGGAAGCAAAATTTCATTTCAGATCATGCATGCATCTCAGCAGACCAGAAGTGACCTGATTTTGCAGAATTCTTACCTTTCTCTCTCTCATAAAAACTTGCTACATGGCACAGGGACACATTTGAGAATGAGCAGTACAGGCCATAAAGAGACAGAGAGATACTCTTTCTAATTCTGCCCTTCTCCACTTAGCCCTCTGAAACCTTAAGTTAGACCCTTCTCTTAGTTCTTTTTTAGCAGCTTGCCATGCCTGGGAATGTCCCATGCCTGGGAATATGCCCCCAGTCTATTTCAGAGCCTTACCACAACCTCCAGTTTGATATCTGCTCCAGATGTCCAGGTTACTTTCAGGCCTTTACAGAACTTGTAAGTTTTTCCACTGAAGGTGAGCAAAACTTAAAAAATAGACAACTGCTCTTCCTCTCCACAAAGCAGCCATTCACTCACACCAAATTTCTGTAACTCAGTCCCAGGCCTTCTCTTGGCACAGGGAAGAGTTTATTCCTTTGACTGTCCTACCTACCTTCTTACATATTTAAAAGACCTATCACTCACCAGAGTCTCAGCCCCCCTACACATAAAGAAATCCCCTTTTCTTTAGCCTTCCTTGCAAGTCATCTTATCTAGAACTCCAATTTCTCACCCTGGCCTCTTCATTGAGGGCAGACTTCTCTCCCCAAAGCAACACTTCATTCAGTGTTACAGTACAGAAAAGAGACATCACATGTTTTTGAAGTTAAAAGAAAACACTCAACCTTGGAAAAACCCTAGACTTGCTCTAAAACAGCATCATTCTTCAACGCTTTATAGAGCAGCCCTGCATCTGTTCTGGAAGTAACTGGACAGCCTGCCTTTCATGGGAAACAGAGCCTCGATTGAGGCACACAGAGAGCCTCAGAGAAACCACAGGCCTGGGAGCACACAGAACTCCTGCTATATGCCAAGATCATTACGCTGGGAAAAGCAAGAATTCGTAGCACAACTACACCATTGGTTACACAAGAGTCAAAGGACAGCCTAAGGCCACTGATGAATCAATAAAATGAGGTTAGGTTTAATAGGAAGTGTTTATTTCAGTACTAAACAGTGCTGAAAAAATACACAGTGCTTTTTCATCAGCAGCTCAAATTACAGGTTATAAGTTACAACAACACAGACAACATTAGAAAAATCAGGCTCCAAAACCCCCCACAGTCAACCCCTTGTTTCAGATCCCTTGCTTTTGCTGAGCTGCTGCAGGTTACAGAAGTTGCTAAATGAGCTCTATTACCCAGCCCACTTGCCATATGTCCCTTTCAAATTATTAAACACAAAGGATCACTGGAAACAGTCTCATCTGAGACATGCAACTTTCTTCCACGAGCAGGAGGGAAATGGGAACAACAAGGGTCCTCCCTACTTCCCCTCTAACACAAGTTTACTCCAGAGAAGGTACCACATGGTGAGGTGGCACCTGTCCCATTTTGCTCCCCTGCTCCCAGAGCAGCTAACAAAATAATACCAAAGAACTTGACACATACGGTAAGCAGAACCTGATGTTCAGGAACACACACAACATATGTCAACAAATAATTATTTTTTCAGTTAGAACCCAAAGTGTTGTCCTACATGGTTTTACAGAACCATGGCAGACATGCCCATTTGATGGGTGAATACATCACTTGCCTTAAGTAGCAATTAAGAGTTTTATGTTCCTTACAAAATGCCACTTAATCACAACTTACAGAATCTTCTGGAGGTCTCTGAATCTTCCCCCAGTCCACAGATGGTCCCTTTTCTTGTAGGAATCTATGAAACAGCTTCTTAAATCCTTCCAGGTCCTTTTTGGTGTGCTACAAAGAAGAAATGCATTAGGTAATGCTGGCATTCAATGCACACCTACTCAATCACAGACATGTTTCTACAAATTGATGTACAGGCTACTCACGAGAGTAATTTCATTAGCACTGAAGTAGACATGCTAAACTTTCAGTAAAATTCCAGAAGTTACCAAAAGCTCACTTTCTCTAAAACTCAGAGTACAAAACCAGCTTGGATACCTACACAACAAGTCTCTTGTGAAAGTCATAACCATTACAATTTAGCCCAACATTTAAGATAAGAGCTTTACCCTCCCTTTCTGTACTCCATTGAAGATTACACAGAACCTTTAATAACTGAAGATTATTAAACACTTAATAACTCTGTCACCCAGTCTAGAGGGAACTGAAAGTCTCCTACTGACATTGTATCCAGGCTACCCTTTTACACAGGATCAGAGCACATCCCAAAAATAAGGACCTGGAAATCCGTAATTTATCTCCTTGTCTGAGATTTGCCTCGATGTCCTGCATCCCATTTCTCATGCTCTGAGTAGCACCCACTCCGTGCTCCTTACCTCTATCTCATTTGAGTGTGCGGTTGCAAGTATCTTATCAAGTTCTACTTTCATTGAATACTCCAGCTCTTGCCGAATGACTTCCTGAAACTGTGAGGAGCCAGCTTGAGACATTGCTTTGCTGAAATCTTGAATTTTAAAAAAAAAATTTATTAGGAAAAAACCTAGCTTATTTAGACTACAAATAGCCTTCAATTTTCTTTAAAAAGACTGATAAACTCTTAAAATCTAGTCTTGTTTTATCGCTGTGCTAGCATTCTAGGAATCTAAAGTTTTTGTTCCTAGTTACTTGGGGAACAGATCTTAAATTGAGCTCAAAGAATAATGACCCTTCCTTCAAAACTCAAAAGAGCCCCAAAGGACCAATGGTCCATCTCAAGAAGAATCCAAAAATCTGCAGCACTGTACTTTTTTGCTGGAGAGCTCACATCCTACTGCATCAACACACTTTAGCAAGTAGAAGTGTGAAAAAGAAGAATTTTCTTAGTGAAAAGTTATGTAGAACATTGTGATTGAAGGTATCCTTCTGTTCCACAAGCAAATAAAAACATATGCTTTAATTATTTATACAGTGCACTGGATCTTCTGTTTGTTCCAGTAAACATTCCCTTACTTTGTCATGAGTATTTTCACACTACAGTATGCATTTCAGTTACTAAGCAACCTAGAAAATTGGGCTGTCCATCACTTCAGCATTTAAATTGTTTTTGAAAGTGATAAAATCCACAAACATGAAAGAGAGTAAATACACAAATATTCTATAAAGTCCACCCTGCAGAAAGAACCAGGAGAGAATACGACTTTATTTTCCATCAGAAAGCATTGGAAGCGAGTGTATTCTCAAAAGACATTCTGAGTATGTTCTCTAAAGACCTCAGTTAATTTAATTTCTGCCAAATCCCTTGAGTGATCACTTCCCTGTAACACAGAGTGATGTATTGCCAAATATAGCTGGATTTTAGAAACACCCTGAATACCAGTGCAAAAAAGGGACAGAATGGAACTTTACGAGTGAACAGAGCGACAGTGACAGAAAACATTGTTAGAAGAGGAACCTGCATTTAAAGTCTACTTATTGAGAACATGCATTAAAAGGCTCTTCTATTGAGAATGTCTAAGAAAGTCAAAGAAAAACTGCATTTTAATGCAATTCTGATTTTATTTTATTTTTCTAAGCAAAGTATTCCACAGCCTCAGCCTCAGTGACAGTATCTAATCCTTGCTTTGAAGCCCACAGAAGCCATTTTCCTGACTGCACTGTTTTGCAGGTAGGGGAGGGAGGAAAAAAAAAAAAAAAAAAAAGACAGACAAGTGCTGCAGTGCACATAGCATGTGTGGTGCAACACGGGAAAACGCCAGCTCAAGATGAACAGTACACTGAACAATAGGTCCTTTTTTAAAATCAAATGCTTCGTTTAGTAGTAAAAGCAGGTAAGAGTTGAAAGCCTGTTAGGCGTATCTTTCCGGGTCAAATGTGTAAAAAGACAGACAGCTCTCCACCAGGAAGCACTTTTTCCTACAGAAAAACAAGGAGGTCTGTACCAGCTTCATGCTTAATCCCAAACTGCTACAAGTCCTCCTTTCATTCCCGCCCTTTGGGGTGATGCATTCCGAAACAACTGCGAGGAGATGCTTTCATATGTTTCTAACCCTCCCTGCAACACGTTATAATACCCCACTTCTGTTGCAGCAACAACAGTGGCCATTTCTCACCGCTCGCCGGGCTGTAAAACATCTGAACCTCCCAGGGTGATGCAATACATCTCTGAGGAACTCTGCAAACGCCAAGTCTCAGCAGAGACCTTCAGTCATGCTGTGGGACACACTGGGGCTGAGGGAGGCACAGCCAGCTTTCCCGGGCTGCCATGGAAGCAGAAAAATCTTGTTCTACTCATATTAGCCAAAAGACTTGTATCTACCAGAAAAAAGCACTTAGAGACTGAGTAATATCACAAACAAATCGAGATTAAAAGGCATCATGAAAGTAAATACATGACAACGTCCTAGTTTAGGGGTTTTTTCTTTTCTGTAATACTCTAAGTTCTCCACAAACTGAACAAGCAAACGCTCAACACATTTGATCACCAACATCCTCACAGGAAAGCAAAGCAGACCTGTTGCTTTTTCCAGTACCAGGCATCAGGCACGCAGAGCAGCAGCTGGATGGGACAGCTCTTACCGAACCCCAGCCTGCCAAAGCTGCCGGTGCCGTACCCTTCATCAGCAATGGGGGATATTTAGGCTTTACATTTAACATTTAACAACTACTGCAACCCCTCAGCCTCATCCAGACCCAATGTGTCAGGACACAGTTGCTTGTGAAGAGCACTGTTAGTGCCAATTATTATTATTTCAGGGAAAGAGAGAGGAAGGACATGGCTGGAGTCCATAAAAACATGTGCTTGCCTGGTGCAAGAAAAGTATCTATTCTGCCTAGGTAAGAATGTGAATACTGTAACTAAGAGCCAAGAGAAACAGCAAGCGAAAGCTCTTCTGCTCTTAACAAGCCACTGTGAGGCAAAGGCTTTGAGGATTTATCTTGAGGGATGACCACCAGGACCTGGGCTGCACTCTCTAAAGGCTCCCCAAAGCAGTATCAGTCCATGATAGGAGTGAACACAGGACCAGTTGCTCCTGCTGCCCCTCAGAGTTTTTGGGAAGGAGCTTGTATTCCTGCATCTCAGCCTACGGCTGGCAGAAACACAACTGCAGCCCTTCAACACAAACTACAACTGAATTTAACAGCCTGGGTGAGATTGATTTCCCTTTTCACCCTTGCAGCAACAGGGAAGTTGAAAGGCCAGTGCAACTGCACATCTGGAAGCAGATCTTTCCTGCGGGCAACTAAAATTTCCTACGGCCATAATGAAAAGTAGTTACTGTGCCTCTAAAAATCAGATGGGAGGCTGGGGTGCTGGATAATTGTGGGAAGAGATTTCCACGGATACACATGGCCATAAAATCCCAAATTATGTTTAAAAAGAAATGCCTCTTCCAATCTATTTCGCAACCAATGCCTCATATTTCAGCTTAAGCCCACTTTTATGAAACCAGTGCTCTTGAACACTCATCTGACGTAAGAAAAGGGTGGGATAAGGTAGTGAAAGACTCTTGGGGGACCTGCCCACACAGGAAATGAGCACAGACCAGAAGAGCATGACTAAATAGTTGAGATTTCAGAGAACACCGGGCTTTGCAAAACCAACCACACAGGGTATCTTACTTTAATGTCTTTGGTAGAAAGCGTTCCCCCAAGCAGCAGAGATGGGACGGCGCTTCAGTCAAGTTCATGGTGGTGTTTGACACGTAGAGAATTTCACACCAACCCTCCTGCCCCCACCCACTGTTATTTCTAGCAGGCTTTTGTGCTCTGCTCTGACTGCTAACCTCGCCCCTGCCCTCACAGAACGAGCTACAGCACATGGAAGAGTATTGGCAGGTTTATGATGCCTAATTTTATAGCTGACATATGAAAAAGCAAAACGTGATATATCAGAGCAAGTTAATAGAAAGGAGGACTTTGTACACTACCAGAAACAATGTAAGGGGCAGATCTCCTCAGGAAAAATGCACAAGAAAAGAACAGTGGTGACCTCTTACTTAGGGGCTCGCACATATTTCCTTTCTGCTGTCCTTCCTCTTATTTTACATTAAAAGTAGAGAAAGTGTTAATATTGATTTATTTTGTTCATTAATCAACTCAGAAGAGACCTTCACTGCCTTAGTACTCAGTGTACAAGGAGGGAGCACAGGAGGGAGTTGTGGGACAAGTCAAGCAAGAACTTCTCTCATGAAAAAGTAGGGAATCTCTTGGGCTGAGGGTTATGAATTGTGATTACTTTTGCAATCCAAGTAAGTATACAGAAAGACCCATAGCAGAAAATTATTTAGGTCTCCCAGGAGCCAGACTAATGCATAAAAACCAAGAAGAGTGGCCAGTAAGTTACAACACGCAGCTAAACTTTAAATGCTCTACCCTTGAACTCTGTGCTCAGGGTACAGAGTGAATGCCTTAACTTCCAACAATTCCACTTAAAGTTCAAGGCAATTTTTATCTCTGGCAGGGATAAAAGGCTCTTTAAATATCCACACTATAACACGCAATGCTAACGAATACTACTTTGAATTTTAGACATGAACATAGCCACTCAGCCTCCACAAATATTTCTCTACTATTAAAGGCAAAATTTGCCAACACACGTTGGACTGAAGCACATGTGAAGTGAAACCTTTATGCTCTGACTCTTCTTGACAGATGAGCACATCAGCCTGAGCTAACTGAGAAATTAGCAACCTAGGAAGCTGCCCTTGCCAGCTGCACACACCAAGAGTTTGGGTGTTACAGTTGAATTTCCCAGTTTAGCAGATGATCCTCATGCTAAAATATCACTTGACATGACAATATGTTTAAGTACTATTGGCCTGACAAAAGAGTATCTCAACAGTTTGGGTGGTTTTTTTAAGGCCTTCGGAATTGCCAAATCTCTGGTAATATTTTAAAAACCAATTATGATCTTTGCACAGGTTTCTACAGCTTTCAGTTTCAGAAATAACAGCACTTCTCTGCAAGATGGCTACCTTCAGCAGTAGCCTGAGATAAGCCAATTCCATTTTAAAAGAACAGTTACCAATATACTTTCCTAATAAACTTCACAAGGGAACTTCCTGATAACTTTCAGAGTGGCCAGCTGAGCAATGTGCTGGAAACACTTTCCTCCTTCAGCTGCCTGCTTTCTGCCCAGGTGTCACAGGACATTTGTAGACAGGTGGTGCCCTTACACAGCCAGCATTGTCCAGTCCTGGACATCCACTGTGTGAGGGACAGTGATTTCCCAAAGTCTGCCAAGGCCTTCGGTTGCCTGCAACACCCAAGTTTGTACCGCAAGTGACCTACTCGTGCTCCTTCTGCAGGCAGCATTACATTTGTGGACAGGCCTGCGTGGTTTTACATTAAGGAACCCTACAGGCACGTATTTCATTACAAAAAGCACACCTGCACCACCAGGAATATAGGAAAGAAAACTGCAACAGCAATGCACCAAAGTAATTTTTCTTCCCAAAATGACCTCTTGTGGGCTGGTTCCCTGTTTCACAGGGAATCCGAAACTCAGACCACGTACACACAAACGCTCACACATGCGGAGAGTAAAGGAGAACGCCGGAGCCTACCATGATCAGAAAACGCCAAAACACACTCAACCCCCCCACCAAAAAACAAAAGGAAAAAAAAAAAAGAAGAAAAAAGAAAAAAGGAACCGAAAGAAAAAAAGAGAAAAAAGCGAAGACGTTCGACCTCGGAATCCATCCTCCCGCAACTTTACCAGATGGCTTAGTGGAGACGGAAGATTTGTGCTGGCGAGGTCCCGCAGGATCCCCCAGCCCCTGCCCGTGCACAGCCGTGGGCGCAGCCCCGCCGCCCCGT
>WEIT01029637.1:58246-98829 GCA_013389985.1 Dryoscopus gambensis | reverse complement strand
GGTCCGGGGCGCGCGTCCTGCGGGCGGCGGCGGAGCGCGCTTCGCCCCCGGAAAAGGAGGCTCGGGGGGGAACCTTCTCGCTGCACCGCTCCCTGACAGGAGGCTGTAGCCAGGTGGGACTCGGCCTCTTCTCTCAGGCAAACAGCGGCAGGATGAGAGGATATGGCTTCGAGCTGCGCCAGAGGAGGTTTAGGTTGGACATTAAGAAGAATTTCTTCACAGAAAGGGTGATTAGACATTGAAGTGGGCTGCACAGGGAGGTGGTGGAGTCACCGTCCCTGCAGGTATTTAAGGAAAGGCTGGACGTGGCGCTCGGTGCCATGGCCTGACTGACACCGTGGTGTCCAGTCATGGGTTGGACTCGATGATCCCGGAGGTCTTTCCCAATCTGATTGATTCTGTGATTCTGTTAAGTATTTCTGATTTATGGAGTGTACCATGAGTTAAAGCATCTCCACCCATGGCTTTCCATCCCGGGTTCATGGCCACATTCAGTGCTGGGGAGGTGCTGTGCTGGTGCAGCGCCCCTGGCAAGCACACAGGTGCGAAGGGCCAAGCGTCGCTCCTGAGCTAGGCTGTGATTTCCCTCTTTGTCAAATATTTTCCCTATTTTTGCCTGCAGACACTTCCCCGTGGTGCTTGGGCTTCCCTCTGCACTGTGGTGACACCCAGTAGAAACCCCCTGCATGCCATAAATACTCCCCAGCACCCTGCATGTAAATCCCCACCCTGGTTTTTACCTTCTCATTTTTTTTTAAATCAGCTGTATATGGCCTTGCAATATATGCTTGTATGTAAAATCATATGTAATACATCACTGAGTCCTTATATCCACAGAGAGTCAAACTGCAGACCAGACCAGTGCCCTGTTACCAAGGGGGAAGAGATGTGGGAATTGGCAGGGTCCTGCTGAATTCCAGTTTCAAGAGGTGGATGGTTGCAGCCTTGCCTGGGATAGGCAGGGTGGTCTTCATCCCTCCTGGCTGAAGCTCCTTCTAAGTTCTCTGGGATAAACCAGGCAACCTCCAGGATGAACCAGTCCATTTGGGGGTGGGATGGCTCGCCTCTGCATCTGCCCATTTCTTGGCTTTTAAGAAAACTAAAAATGCAAAGGCCTTGTGAATTTTACATCCCAATCTACTGGACCTGGGAGCATCCCTTTTCATTTTGTACCACCAGACAGTAAAGGGCTCACTGCATGCTACCTTCTTGACATCAGGGAAGATGCTCTTCTTCCTGCCCCAGATCCACCAGAAAAAATGTCCTGGATTCACTCCAGAACTTCAGCAAAATCCTGATCCTTTTCTCTAGACATTGATGGGAGCTTGCTGTTATCTTAAATGCAAGAGCAGCCCCACTCCTGTCCTTGCCCTGTTAAGTAAAATGCTTTGATTTAAACCTGTTGCTCTATTTCTACAGCCCAGCTCTGCTACGGTCCCACACCCAAGACCTGCAAGCCAAACACAACCGAGGTGATCTCTGGATAGGACTTAGGGGCAGATTTTGTACAGCTGTCCTTTTAAAAGATAATTACAGGCATAACTTACGGGGTAGTAAGCAGAGAGAACTTTTTACCTGCAAGCAATAAAACTAATTCCAGTGACCTGTCATACTGCGGTGGAGCCAGGGGAAGGCCCTCCCTCCTTCACTGCATTTTATGGAAGCAAGGGAACAGCCAAGACTGAGCACTGATGGTGTCAGTCGATGTCACTGAGGGTTGGAGGTAATCAGAACCAACCCATCCAAAACCAGCAAATTTTGGTAAAGCTCTTGAGCTAGATTAAACTCAGGGAGAGGTTTATCTCACAGGACATGGGCGAGCTGCTCGTGCAGCCTCCTGGTGCCGCTGCTCCAGAAACGCCGGCCGGGGATGTGCAGGGAGCTGCATCCTGGCAGCCCATCCACCTGCACCAACACTTCGGGTTAAGTAGACACAGGAAGGCCAAAGAGAGGTCTAAGTGCTCCAAATGAAAAAGCAGCTTTTGCTCCCCCAAGTGCCTGATGTCACCATCTCAGCCAGGGGGTTCAGCATCTTCCAGGAACCTGGGGCTGCATCACAAAGGAACAACAGGATAGAGGCACCGAACCCAAACCACTGCCTTGTTTTATGCCTCATAAATAAGCTACCTCATAAATAAGCCTTGTAAATAAAGTAAATAAATATAGCAGTAGTGATTTCTTTTGGTTTCATCAACTGAGAAGCTTACACCAATGCAAAATGCTGCCAAAAGTACTGGTCCTGTCCCCCCCGCCTTACTTCAGCCCTTCTCCCCATTCCAGTTTTGGCTCAGCACTGGCAGTTTTTGGCTGGGAGGGTTGTCTTGTGGATGGGCTCATTCCTGGCTTGCAGGTGGGTGGTAACAAGGGGAGATGGTAAAGCCCTTCTGAATACCTAGCACCACCCTTTCATCTCACTCATTTATTTCTTCCTTAGCTCTCCTTATTAAGTTTCCCAATGAGGACATTTGTTTTCCTTCTCTCCTCTTTTTTTCAACCACTTCATTTTTTGCCAATGAACTGACTTGTTTGAGCTGAGCAGGGTCAGCAGATAATGGAAATCTGGGTGTTTATGGGGAAGAGACAGTGCAAATGCCAAGAAAATATGGCTGGGAGGCAGTTGGAAAGCCAAGGTGTGAACATTTAAATTTACTGACTAGGGTAGACTAGAAAAAAATTTTTTGTTGATGTCCAAATAATATAAATAGTAACACAGCTGCTTTATGGTCATTTCTTTGTTAATGATATCCATTTCATATAATATATACTATAAATAGACATGTATGTATAGTATACATATGATATCAATACATAATACATATACATAATATACAGTATTGTAACATGTATATATGTAATAATAAATGTATATGTAATAACATGCATATATATAGTTATATGTATATATGATTTCTATATATTATGTATACTGTATACATATATTTTTCTATATTATATAAATATATATTTACAACTTTATCTACAATATAAATCCAGGAATTTATATTATGTACATATAATTCCAGGTGCATCCTGGCATCCAGCAAAGTAGACATGATACACACATGGATCTGCAAGGATGTGTGTGTATATAATACAAATATTTATTACTTATACATTTATATACATTTATATTATGGATATATGTATTTACACTGCCTATAAAACCGGTATAATATATATAGTTATATATTGTAATTTTTCTTTTCATTTTTTTCTTTTTAAAATCTGAATTTTGGCCGAAAAAGACAGTGAGTGACTCGGCAGCAGTAAAAGGCCGCCTCTGGGTCCCCTTGGGTGGGGCACACGGAGCACGGTGCACCTGAGCTCCGCCGGCTCCTGTTTGTCCAGCGAGTGCAGCAGCCGCCCGGCACATTCCCGGTTGCTCCGGAGCTTGGTTTCCTGACCAACACCCATTTGCAGTATTTCCCAGACACGCGGAAGCTCATCAGCGAGCACTATCGCTCCCACTCCTTCTTCTTCCAATTGCCCCTGCGGGCGGGGGAGCAGCCGAGTTCAAACAATCCGTGCTCGGGCATCAGCCGGGGAGGACGTAAAGCATTAACTAGTTTAATAGCACCAAACAGATCAAAAAGTTTCAAAGTTCATCATTAAAAAATATCCCTGCGGCACCGGTCTGTGATACCCCAGGGCCCCAAAGCGGGGTACAGAGACCTGTGACTGCCACCTTCTAAAATCCTTCCTAAGTGTTTAAAAAGGTATAAAAATCCACAATTTATTTTATTTTATTTTATTTTATGAAACATTTCTCCCTGCCCTTGCTGTGCTCACACAACCATTGTTCAACTCCACCTGGTTCAATGCTGGAATACAATAAAATAAAACAAAATCTTAAGGTAATATTTCTAATTCTATGCCTTTTTCTCTCTGTCCCTCTCTCGGTCTCTCCTCTCTTTTCCATGTTTAAAGCAAGGACATACAGCACACCTTTGGGGCAACAGCTGAAAGCCACTGAATCAAAAATAAGCCTGGTTGCACCTAAAAATCTCCTGTTAACAACCTCAGCAGGGACCATCTACAGGTTTTGGGTGCTCCTCTTGGAGCTGCAACATTCTTGAATAGCAACTTATCCAACGAGGAGCACAACAGAGGCTGCAAGAGCAGGGTCTCCTGGTTTGGTGAGGATTCAGTGGTGCTGGGAATGGCTGGAGCTGCTCAGGCCTCACAAGGGAATGGGGGTTATTTTGCCCGCAGACAGGCTGGACAAAAAGGTCTGTAATAATTCAGGGTCTATTTTTACCTCCCTTCTTGCAGGAATTTTGCAGCGCCTGGCGCCTGGTGGCACGCCGGCACACAAGCGGCGCGGGGCTGGGAGGGGGTGTTGGGAGCAACGCAGCCCTCTCTGGTCTGGAGGTGCTGAGGGGAAGACAGCCAGAGGGGAGGGCAGGGTTTCTATAGGTCCTGTCCTGCCAGCTGCTTCTCAGCATGCTGGAAGCCTTTCTACTGACTTTTCATTGAAAACAAAACCCTCCCGACAAGCCCGTATGACAAACGACAGACGAGGCTTGTCCTTATCGCCACCCGGTTGTCACCCTTTCACATTTGCCCCTGGACCTATTCCCACTGCTATAATTAACGGCAAATCAGGTGTCAGCTTGCTCTGTTGGACACAGCCGTGGAAATTCTTGGCACGGTGCTCTTCCTTTCAGGGCTGGAAGCCAAATGCTGGAGAAATGGGAGAAAAACAGCTCATTATGCCTACAGCGGGGTGAGAGCCTTCCCCTTCTTCCCCTGTACACCCAGGGCTGGATCCAGGACCTAGGTCAGACCCAGTGACCATTACTGGACATTTGTGTGCCCGCCCAGCAATCCCAGGTGGGGAGAGCCTTGCAGTACAATGCCAGACTCATCCACCTCCCAAGGTTTGCACCCATGGTCAGGCAGATTCCCTGCGGCCAGGAGCATGGTGGTGGACCTTGGAATGCCAGAGCTGGGGGCCTGCTGTGGGCCTGGAGGTCTGCAAGGGATGGGGCTCAGCCTCCCTCACTGCCCCACTGAGGCTGACTGGGCTTGGTGACATCCAAGCTTCCTAGCCCAGAGGATTAGGGACTGGCACTGCTGGTGATGCCTCCTGTGGGTTTGGTGAAACATCGCAGGAGGATTTTGGTGCCTGCCTGACAGCTGGAGGCAGAGGGAGAGAGATGGTTTCCATGTCACTCCACTTGGCCAAGCAGAGCATGAAGAGGTGTTTAACTGGCCAGTAGTTGGGTGTTAAATGTGGGACATTGTTGGAAGAAAGAAAGGACATGCACTGGGGCATGGTGAACCTGGCAACGAAAAGCAACCAAACAGGTGGATTAAGAACAACGCTAAAGGAATTATTGTAGTTTTTCTGGTTTCTCTACCAATAGACCATGGGGTTTTCCTAATGGGTCTGCAGAAAAACAGAGGCCAGGAAGGAGCTCTGGAGCTGGGACCTCTGGAGGCCACTCCTCCAACTCCTGCTGGATCAGGTTGCTCAGGGCCAAGGTTTTCATATCCCAAGACTGATATCACACAGCCTCACTGGGCTCCATTGTTGGATCACTTTCATAGAAAACACATTTTTTCCTGATTTCCAGCTGAAATTTCCCTTCTTCCACCTTGTGCCCATTGCCCCTTGGGTCATCTCTGAGAAGAGCCTGGCTCCATCTCTGCACTGGCATTTGCCTTTCCTGGACGTGGTGAGGTTCCCTATGGACCCTTTCTAGGGCTGAAGCTGTCTGGTCTCCTCTCTGGGTAGCTCCTGATCTCAACCATGTGGGAGGAGCTTAAACTACTGACACATCTTAATACAGAATCACAGATTATGGCAACAGGGAATGTTGGGTTTCCCCCACCCGATTCCCCTGGAGGGAGGGGTCCCTGGGGTGGCAGGACATGGCACCGGGTCTCCCTGCCCCTGCCCCTGGTCACATGTAGCCCAGTTCTGCGTTCTGCTTGGTGATTTTGTGTCCCCCTGGGAGGGGAACTCTGGGTTGTCCCGTGACTTGGGCAGTCTGTGTGCTGGCTCCTGGCCATGTGACTGGTAATAAAGATCTGCTCAAATATCCACAAAAATGAGCTTTCCCTGATTTCTTCTATGGGCCAGCTGTCCCCAGGAAAACTGCAGAAAGCGCACTGCAGCAGGGGAATGTCTTCACGCAGTTAAGAGACACGTGCCTAAGTACACTAGTTTATGCTTCATGCAATTAGATGCACAGAATTGTAGTTTTTATTTCGAAATTTAATAGTAGGTTTTAAAGCAAGGTTAATTTAAGGTAACATTAGAATCTGAATGAGAAGGGAAATATGTAATATTCTCATGGAACTGAACAGCAGCAGAGGCTTAAGGTGAAAGAGAAGGTTAACCCTTAGTTATAGGGTGATTTAACCACAAATTAGAACAGTAAATTTATCTATACTAAAAATGCCCATCTCCTATCCCCAGCCATCACAAAAAATAATTTGGCTGCATACTTACTTAACAACTCCCCCTATATCTGTTTCTTCCACCTGAAATCCTGTATTAACCACATGCTATCACATATAAAGAGGAAAAAAACAAGAACAAAACAAAATCTGAGCTTCCAAGTGTTACTGAGTTTATTAACACACATACACACACACATTAATCCCTGAGGCAAACAAGGAACAGAAAAGCACAGGAAAGACCTACTGGCATCATTCAATACTCTGTTTGTCCAGCAGCCCTTCCCCTCCCATGTCCTGGGACCATGCCCAGGCTTCTGCAGCAGCCCCAGCTTTGCAAAACTCTCTTCCCGCCAATGTTCCCTCTAGAGAGATGACTTTTTTTTAACCTGTTCACCACATTTCTGAATATCTTTTCTTGCACAGTTATACAACTTGTTAGTTTCTGAGGGGAAATGAAACCTGTGCTCACAAGCCCACACGCAGCAGCACAACAGAATTTGTCCCAGAGAGGGAATGGTGCTCTTCAGCCAACTCCTAGTCCTGCAACACTGCAAAACCAAGCAGAAGACCAACTCCAGTGTGTCCACATGTTCCTTTTCCCCCCTGAAATGCATAAAATAAATCCATTTCTGTTTTATTTCTTGCAATGGTTGTGCCCGTTACTGGCAGACACCTTTCCTGGCACATGCAGGATTATATGCACCACTACTGGAGTAAGGAACAAAATATCACCCATTTTCAAGCATATAAAAACCTCTCAAGGCCACCAGATCTTTTCTGGGCCCATGGTTCAACTGGCAGAAGCCTATCCTTTGATGGTGGTGCTTCCAAGAACTCCAAGGGTGGAGTGGCCCAAAGGGCCGGTGGTGAACTCCAGGTTTTCAGCTGTGCCACATCCTCAGTGCTGCCTCTGAGGAAGCTGGCAGGAACAAATGGGAATCACCACTTTGCTTTGCATGTGTGGGCTGCAGGCTGGGGTGACAGGATTGGGAAGAACCAATGGAAAGCCACAACCGAATCTGCTGCATCTGGAAACTTCATCGGCAACGTGAGGCTTTCCAACAGCCGAATGCCACTGCACAGCTGCTTCTCATAGACACAACCCGTGGTGTGAGTGCCACCTTCCTGAGGTCATGCTGCAGCGATTTCACAGAGCATCCTCGTGGGATTTGGCAGGCTCTTGCTGGACCAAGTTCAGGATGGTCTCGAGCCTGGAGCTGTGGCTCTGTGAGGCTGTCCTACCCCTGGGAGAAAACCGCAGAGAACGTGTGGTCCTGTTGGGCCCCCCGTGTCCCTTCAGGTGCTCAGATTTAAGGAGATTTAGGAGGAAGGCAGGGAGTGCCAGTTGCTAACCCATTTCAAGCCACAGAGTTATCAATATCTTGTTGCCTTTGTTTTGGTTTAATTTTAGACTCGCTCATTTTGGGCACAGTCTGTGAAAATACAGTCTATAATAGAAAGGAAAAGATTATGTATTTATTGCTAGAGAGGGACATGTTTTTCACCTCCTCCACGTTCTAGCCAGGTCATCCACTGCCAGGCAAGATCCCTAGAACCCCTTGGAAATGATCTCAAGGACTTTTGTGATAGGACAGTGACTCCCCACAAAGCCTGCCCTGCTTTTATTACCCCTTCTCCAATGGAAACAGGTGGATTTCATCCCTTTAGCTCTTGCCTGCTGCACACTGGACTTCCCAGCCCCATCTCTGCTGAAATAACCTTTTTCACAGATTCTCCCACATAGTAAATCCTTTTATTTAAGGCTGTATTTGCTTCCCTTCCTTAGTTAGAGAGAGACAAAAGACTTTAGCTGGAACCCCTGCTAAAATGTTTTCTTCCTGCTATTAAATAGTCATGGAGAAGCCAGATGAAACATCAGAAAACAATTTATTTATAGTGTCCACACCACTGCACATTGGTGTCCCTGCCCAGTGAGGGGGAGTTGGAACTTTAAGGTCCCTTCCAATGCCAACTGTTCCAGGATTCTATGATATTGCCCCCATAATCCCATTTTGGTGGCAAAGTCAGAATCTCAGATGCTTTTGGATGACCTCACAGCTGCTCAGGTTTTGACGGTGGCAGCACAAATCCTCTTGGAGCACTATCAGCTGCCATCCTTTCCAACCAAGCTGGGAGTGGAAGGGGTTGAAGTTTGCCTCCAATACTGTTCTTTGAAGGTTGGATGATAAATCTGTCTGTTAACTGTGAAACATGTTTAATGTTTTATCCATTTCCAAGGACACACTTACCAAAGTGCAACCGATGTTGCCTTCAGTGAGGTCCTGAAGGCTTCCTGAGGGCAGCCATTGGTCCATCCTGGTGGGCCAGGCTGTGACAGCAGAGAAAACACCTGGAGAGGAGCAAGTGAGCAACCTCGTGCCACAGAATAGGTCTCTTCTCCAAACCAAAGTCATCCAGGAGGTCTCCAACAAAACTGGGTGAAAGTAAGTCATGGTTGCACCTTGAAATATTGTGAGAGGACACAGTGGCACCTTCCCAGAGAAGGGATTTTCCATTTCTTCAGTAACTCCAAGGCTTGTGAGTCCCTGACATGCTACTCTAGGCTGTCTGAGGCAGCGAGGGAGGGAATGACATCCTGGTTGTCAGGCAGCATCAGGTCCTGGGAGGGCATCAGCACTGCTGGAGGAGGCTCAGAGGGGAGTGGTGCAATACTTGTCCCATTAATCATTTACCACACAGTGATGGTTCCTACAGCAGCAGAAGTGAGTTGTCCCAGTGCCCACATTTTGGTTTTCTGCAGCACCCCAGAGTGACTTGCTGCCTGACAGTGTGCGAGTAAGAGGCACTAAAACCCACCCAGGCACAGATGAGCCCTGTGCTACCGCCCAAGTCCTCCTGGTGGGGGAAGCTGCTCTCCAGCTGGTCTTACTCATCTGGCTGCCGCAGACCTCTGGCAGAAAGCCATCCACACCTCTATTACCCAAATTCATGAGTGTCTGTCCATGAGGAAGTCCTTAGAGAGGCTGTAATTGCAGGGGTAGCAGTGAGGGCTAAATCTCAAGGTCCCGGCTAAGCTTCTTACCCAGCAGTGAAATTGTGCTTTGAGAGCAGCAATGAAGGGTGAAACATCACAAACATAAAGCCAGACCCTTCTGTCCTAGGTACATTTTCACAGAGAAGGTGTCCTAAAATTTTCAATCCTAATCAAGTTTCCACTGGTGTTGGCACACAATGAGCCCCGAAGATCCTTGTCCAAAAAAAACCCTTCTCAAGGGAAGCGCAATGAATGATTCCCAAGGATCATTGCGCAGCACCTCAGAAACAGAGGTCAGGATAGGAAACCAGGTCTCTGAATGACAAGATGAGGCCAGTGAGCAGCCTGAGCAAACAGCCTCATTCTAGCAGCAGAGAGAGCCACAGCTGCTGAAGGACAGCAGAGACCTGGGCTGCTTCTGCTGCCTTGGGCTGTGCTTATTACCAGGAGCATATAATGCCATGTGCTCCAAGAGCTGTATTTTGCCCCATCAACAACTCCTGAAAGCCAACAGCAGTTCCCATTCTGCAACTGGGTCCTGATCAAATTCCTCCAAAAAGATTTAATGGTTGGACTCAATGACCTTAGAGACTCATTGAACTTTTCCAATCTGTGATTCTGTATGAATATGGGTGCTTCAAAGTCAGGCTTTTCTCCTCAGCTACACCATACCTGACCTGTCCAAGAGCACTTTCCTTTTTTTCCCCCCTAGTTTTGTTAAGCTCTGGGGTAAAACATGAGTGAGTTTAATCGTCTGCTACATGTCTTTGCCGGAGAAGTCCAGAAACAGCCAGAAATGTTTTACAAGCTTATCAAAGGCAATAAATGTTCTCTGCTTGAGTGAAGAGGCTTTCACAGGAGTTTGGCTGTACTGGTGGGGAACTAGCCTCACAGTACAGGCAGGGTCCCCGAGCTTTACCCGTAGCTGTGGGAAACGACCTCGCATGCTGCCAAGTTCAGGCTGTGCAGAGACAGCGACGGCACCGCTGCATCGCAGGGTGCAAGGAGCTGGCAGGAGCGGGGGGGCCCTACTGAATACAAATGCCACTGAGAAGCCAAATCCAGCAGCCTTCAGCTTCAAACAGTAGAAAAGTTTGGGAAACGATTTGTTAGGAAGGGCACGCCACGGGAGCTGCGGTGTTGCCAGTTGGAAGCCTCAAATAAGGCAAGCGACAAGTTGATTTACTGTGATGGCCGGCATGCTGGGCCACATTCTGGTGTGTGGCGGTGAGGGGACGATGCTCTCGGCTTTGTCAGCCACACAGATTTGACCCAGTGCTGGGCCAGGCAGCAGCTGAAAATACTCTTCATGTATTGTAGATACAGCTATATGTATAATACAGCCAAGCTAGCCTAAGCTTTGGCATCTCTCATCTATGCTCCACCACACTGGGCTTTGAGACAGGGTTTGTCAGGAGTGGGACTGCGGAGAAAGTTTTAAAAAACCCCCAGAAACAGGCACTATTTTCATGCAAAGGGAAATAGGCTGAAAAAAGATCAGAAAGTCAAATGGCCACACAGGAGGTTAAACTGGCAGGTACTGCTTCTCCAGGGGACGTGGCATTTTTGCTTGGTGCTGCTCCTGCTGAGCCTGAAGCTCAAGGGGCTGGTCCTCAGCTCGTGGCAGCTCTGCCCAGCCCAGCACAGGTGCCAGCTGTCCTCCTTGCCCTCTGTCCCACTGTCAGCGCTGAGGTGGCCGCGCTCCAGCAGCTGCGTGGCACGTCCAAACCCTGCCTCCAGCTGCAGAGCCACCACCCTCCCTCGTCACAGCCACCTCTCCCTGCCCGCAGGTGGCTCCGACCTCCCGGCAGAGGTGGGGTTCTGCGGTTCCCCAGCCTTCAATAATCCACTCGCCAGACCCTTTGGAGAGCTCATCCCTGAGGGAGAGACATCCCAAAAGCTGGCATGGCAAAGCAAGAGCTGGTTAAGGCAGCCTGCAGGGCTGTGGGAGCACCACCCCGTGCCCGTGCTTGCCTAGTGTCCCTCTTTCAGGGACCTCCCATGAGGAATGCAGTTATCACAGCCAGTATTTATGGGCAGAGAGTCCCTGCAGCCCCCAACACTCCCCAGCAGCCCTGTGCAGCCCCGCACAGCCCTGGGACCAAGGCTGCAGTGTCTGCACTGCAGGGCTGGGCACAGCAGTACCCTTGCTGCTGCAGACAGTTTTTTACCTGCCCAGCAGCAGAGAACCTTGCAACAGGCATTAAAATCCTGAATTCTCAGGTGACTGACACCTCCGGGATGGGGCTGTAGCTTCTTGGATCTCCCCTACGGAGTGTTGGTTGCAACCCCGTGGGACTGTAGATTTCCTTGACTGTCTGGGAAGTGGGGACTCAAAGCCACCGAGCTGGGAACACGACAGCTTGTCAGGAGATAAGCACAGGACTTTTTTCCAGAGATGGAAGTTTGATGAGATCAGTTCACGAATTCATCTGAAGGCACAGAGCAACTTCTGCATTTTTTAGAGTCCTGGAAGATTAGAAGCTCCCATAAACTTTAATGAGATACTTCAGCAAAACCATTAGTAGAAGCTGTTGAAAAGCAAATTATAGCCATTTATAGGGACCCAAGAAACTCCAGCAGCTATTCACTCAATGAAAGCTGGCAAAGCAGCTTCCTTTCAAATTTCATAGTTCCCTTTGTCGAAAACTTCCTCCTTTCTCTTGTCAGGCTTTAATTAAATTTGCCCAGAATGGACACATTTTTCCTCCCAAGGCACTTCTCCGTGGACCAGCCTGGAGCTAGATTCAGCCAGGCAGGTCACCCACTGTGCTCCAGGCACCATAATTCCCTGGGGAAAACCACAGTCCTGAAAAAACCCAGGCCTCACCTGATGGATCTGAAAGGATGATGTAACAGGCGGCCTCCAGGAAGCCCAAAGATGGGCAATTGTATCTTTTAAAGCTAATTTGGAGGGACTCCTGATCTGATCAGAAGAGATGTGGATATGGCTTTTGAACATATCAAATGGCTTTTAGTGCTTTTAATGAAACCTGGGGAGAGGGTAAATTTCTTAGCTGCTCAACTCTCGTTTTAAAAAAGGCACAATACATTTCAGCCTTTCCCAGATAAGAGAGCAACTCCAGCATGTCACCCTTCACCTTCAAGATTTGTCTGCAGGGCTGAGTCATTAATGCAGCTAATTAGAGACTTCAAGCTGATTATGAGAATTGCAGTAAGTGGAGTTACAAAATCCCTGGGTCTGATACTCCTTAATACAAAAGCCACTTTACACTGACCCAGCCTTAAAATACCCTGGGATGATGTAAAGTGCTCTTAAAGCAATTGGGATCTCCATATGCATTCGGAGGAACTGGCACACATCACAGACCACCAGCAGACGAGGCTGATGGGGCTCTCAAAGGCCCCATCTGCCCCCAGGGAAATGCAAACATCTTTCTGGTCAAGGAGAGCCAGGTCTTTCACCACAAATAAAAACAAAAAATGTATTCAGGCAACTATCTGAAGAGCTGACTGATATCGATCCAATAAAAGCAGAACAAAAATGTTGCTGAGTCTATTTGCAGGTGCCTTCCGTGGTGTCTTAACCTTAACAAGCCAGTAAAACTCCCCTCTGGGTTGACTCTGATGAACTTCCATCATTGAACACTCCCTAAACTTTAGATGTATTTTGAACTGGATACAAACCTGAAAAGAAGAGCTCAACTTTTCCATATCAGTGATACTGAGAAAGGAAAGGGTCTTCCTATGTTGTTTTCAAATTAACTCAAAGCAATAGATTGTCCACAGAACAACTTTAGAACCCAAAGTGCTGGGGATGCACTTGTGGCCTGGAAGACCATATGGGTACAAGGAAGAGCCACCACAACAGAGAGGATCCTACAAGCCCCAGCAGCCCAGGAGCTGCCCCGTCCTCACGCCTCAGGATCTCCCAGAAGCTGCCAGTGGTGTGTCCCAGGGCAGAGGACTGCACACACATGGCCATGATCTTTGCAGAGAAAGGAAGTTGCAAGGGAAGCCTTATCTCTGGGCTAAGCACAGCTCCAAAAATACAACAGCAGTCATGAGACCCACGACCCTGGTCACCCGATGTAAGGTTATTGCCTGGTGACATTTGGATTACAGCATCATCTATCACAGCTTTGAGTCAGCAAAAAAGTGCAGCCAATGGTTTACATTTCCCTGCCAGTGAAATAATGCAGGAAAAGCGTTCTGCTGGCAAGTGTGCACCATCCAACCCCAGCCTCCCTGGGCCTGTGGGGCAGGGAGGGAGGGAGCTGGGGTCTCTGAACACATGGGAACGACACCTCTACTCACCCCAGGCACCTCGAGGTCCTGGATACCAGCATCAGGGTGGCACAGGAGCTTACACAGAGGAGCCAAACTACTGCATTCCCTCCCACTCACTTCCCAGGGCAGATCAGCTCTGTCGTGTGCTGCTCAGAAGTAACCTGTGATACATAAAGAAACGTGAAAATCCAGCTAAACCAGTATGCCAGGCTGGCAGTATCGGGGACCTCGACCCTGGTGGAATGGCTCATGGAAACTGGGACTCCCTCTCCTTTAGACCAGGCGTCCTGCCCCTTCCAGCACCAATGCTTCGGGCAA
The DNA here is from genome assembly GCA_013389985.1 of Dryoscopus gambensis. Classification (NCBI taxonomy): domain Eukaryota; kingdom Metazoa; phylum Chordata; class Aves; order Passeriformes; family Malaconotidae; genus Dryoscopus; species Dryoscopus gambensis. The sequence continues at coordinate 84,854 of WEIT01029637.1, read as the reverse complement.
AGGGAAACCTCTGTGGTCACCTTTGCTCGATGCCAGATTAGGGATCTTAGGAAGGACTTTTCTCCTGCAGCGGGAGGTTTTGCTGGGGAATGGGTATGAGCTATGGGATTACACAGTGCCAGCCCTACACCCAGCGTGTTAGTGGAGGGATGGGATCAGCCTTGCTCTCTCCATTGGGCTTTATTGCTTCCAGGGCTCCCAAAGGAAAAATTATGGTTAAGTGGGATGAAGAGCTGAGAAGCAACCTGTTTCTGCATGGAGGGGGAAGAGATGCTTGTATATAAATAAACACATTTATGTATGTGTCCAGGTATTTTCCAATTTAAATACAAATACATGTTTACGTGGCTTAACAATCTCATATTAAAATGAATAAAAAGATGTAAAGATTTCTTCACGTCCTGAAACCTTCCTGTTGCCCTCACCTGGCCAAATATTTGATTCAGAAGAAGTGCTGTTCCAGGGGAGAGAGGCAGAGTAGGCCAAAGGACTCCAGGACAGCTGGATCTTGGAACACTTTTGGATCATCTCCTGATCACAGCCAATACAAAAGAAGCACATTGACAGACCTTCCTGCAATCACTTTGGCAACGTGTGGTTTCCTACTTTCTCACATTCATCCCTCACTTTTCTTCCTAGGACTTCTATCTGCAGATATTTCCCTAATTTTTCCCTAACCACTGTCTTCTGCCATGATGTCTTCACCCCACTTTCCTTCTGTTTCCCCCAGGTAGCTCCATCCTTTTCAGCTGCAATGCCTCTTCCCTCTCTGTTCCCTCTGGACCAGCTAGAAGGACAAGGGTCCTGAGCCCCTTCCTTGTCCCAGATGCAAGAGGATCATTTTGGACCATGGGCAGCTCAGGCAGCACTTCCAGATGTGTTATACCTTTGTAGGAAGGCTGTCCCTAGCAAACTGGACCTCAGCTCAGCTATCTGCCCCTCTCCTTTATGAAGAGCAGTGTGTCTAAATTCAAATCCACGTTTTTCCCATACATGAGGTGCTCAGAGCCTGATATGGGGTTTCTTCTAAAGTAAGGACCCAGCTGCTTCTGTCTGATCCAGCTTCTCTGAAGCTCAGGAGGGCTTAGATAGAGATTCCACACCAAACCAAACCCAGAGACATCCAGCCATGTGTGGGATAGCAAGCAGAGAACACGGAAACAGAATTTAAAATATCAGGGCTGTATCTTCCAGTGCTGTAAATCCTGCAGTTCTGCTGTGATTACGTCAGCAGCATGGGGTGTGGATCGCTCATGACTTCAGCACAGCCCTTCAAAGCATCCCAGCCCACAGCTTGGCTGGTGACCTTCCTCCAAGGCAGCTGGGATGTAGTTGGGGGCCAAGGTATTAATGTGTTTGCAACCTGCTCTTTGCCACGTGGTCCCCAGTAACAAAAAAACCATCTCAAATGCATGGTTCCCAGGTTGGACAGGATGTTTGTGGAGCTGTGTCTAACAAAAGCCTGAAGAAAAGGAGCTGCAGAAGTACTCTACAGCTTCACATTTCCCAAGGTGAGGAGATGCAAGCTGCCAGCCTCCTTTGACAAGAAAATGTCTTTGCAGGAGGAACCACTCCATCAACCCAGTCTGGACTCAAAATCCCAGGAGGAATAAGTCCAAAACCTCTACCCTGGACCCACAGGCTGTTTTTACACCAGCATGTACTAAGTCACACTGCAGAGGTGGATATTCCCAAATGATCACCTCTGTAGTTATATTGTACCACACCCACAACAGTTTCGGCCAAGCCAACCCACCCTGTCCCAAACCATTCCCAGCACCTCTTCTAGCTCTGTGATGGGAAAAGGGGTGTCTGAGTAGAGAGGGCATCTTGCATAAGGAAGAGATCCCTGGTGCCTTTGGTGGGGGCACCTAAAGAGAAAGGCAGACATGACTGGGACTGCCACAGAGAGAAACATGCTTTGAAAATAGTCATCTGCAAGTGCCAAGGTGGAGCGGAAGCAAAGTGAGAAAAGAGGCATTTTTCTCTCTGGCTCAGCTGTACCTTTGCATTTGCTCCCACAAGTGCACCAGCACCCATCTGACCCTCCGTGGAGGAGCCAGCACAGAGGAAACCAAGCAAATCTCTTCCTCGATAAACCCTGTACATAGCAGAGCTGCCACTGTGAATGCACATAAATAATAGTAAACCAGCATGGGAAAATTATCCATGGTTGCCAGGCAAATTAATGTTCCAGCATAAACAGCAAATATAAATTAGCTCAGGGTGCACACACAGGAACACAGCCTTTGTGGGGGCATGGGTTGCTTCAGAGCTAAACACCAGGCAAGGCGGCAATGCTTGTTGTTAGGAAAACTGGGCTGGGAAGGAAGGGTGCTGGCATGGGAGGAGTTTGGCAGTGCATGGCTCCCATTAAATCTTTCCCACATGTGTTTTGGGTGGAGCTGTAGCTAGCTGGGCTTCTCTGTACCTGTTTTCAAGCATATAATAAGGTAATGGCTTGTAATTCCTCATGCACAGCTTTCCACGTCTTCCAGGTCAATCCAGCAATCCCGTTTTGCTCTCCTGGAGCAGGCTCTGGCTGTGCCCCCTGTGGTGTTTTGAGGCCAGGCTGGTCCCATGAGGAGATGGTTGAAAAGCACCAGAAATAGCAGGGGCTGTTGAAAAGGCAGCTCTGTGCCGGGAAGGCTGCAGACGGACCTCAGGAAGGGAGGGAAAGCTGCATTACAATCCTGGCGTTGATGGCCCCTCCTGCTGAGTACGCCTTTCATCGCTGGCTGCTGAGAGGGGAGACAGGGAAGGGTTGCTGAGCCATCCCACATCCCAGTCCCGCCGGCTCCTGTGGAGCTGGTCTTCTTGTACCCCTTTCAGGTGGGGAGAAGACAATTCTGCTTTTTTCCCCCCCTTGAAAATGCATCTTTGTTGGACTCAGCAGCGTGCTAGGACTTCAGTGGAATATTTTCAGTGGCTGTGAGTTGTCCTGTGGTTAAATAATAAACACACCAGTAAAATACTAGTACATTTTCCTAGTAGAGGAGACAGAGCATCTATTGTCATCAGTCCTTAAGAAGTGCTATTCTTATTTGTGGTCCTTGACCTCCTTTTTTTTATCCAATTGTCTGTTCCCCAAATGCTTTACTAGGAGCAGATGCCAAATATGTGTCATTAATTCTCACCATATATAGTTCTTTCATATATATTCTGCAGTTGCTGTCAATGAAATGAGAAGTGGAAATTAGATAGCCAGTGCTATTCAGTTAAAGAGATTTCATTTCCTAATCCTCTGAAGAAGGGTATAAGCAGGCAACTGTACTCATAAAAGCAACACTTGGACTGAACCTGTAAAAGTGGATCCTTCATAATTCTGTGCCTAAGTGTTAAATGGCAAAATGCAAGGAAGAAATTAAACACCAAGAGGATTTTAAGTTTTAAAATGCTGAGATGATTAAAACTCTACATTGCCTCCCTGAATTGTACAATTGTAGAATATCCTGTGTTGGAAGGAACCCACAAGGATCACGGAATCCAATGCTTCCTTCCGATAATTCTAACAGGGATTTTTCCTGTCAAATACAATTTTTTTTTCAAGACTGACTTGTATATTCTGACTATAATGACACCCACTGTGAGATTCACCATTCCCATGGGAAATTACAGGGCTAAGTATGTCAGGACTTTAAAGTACCCACAGAAAACTGCAAGGGACACTAACCAAAATCTGCTCCACAGGGGCTCACAGGGCTCACATCCAGCTGGTATTAAAGAACTGTGTGCTGCTACCAAGTGACAGCAATTCCTGATGAAGCAAATAAGCCATTTGTAATGTCCTGGGTCCCAGTTTAATGACAGCACACGTGTCTGACTATGCAGGGACCGAATTTGGCCTTTTACCACCATCACATGGAAAACAACTTTAGTATGATAAACGGGTTGATGCCAAATCCAGAAGGAGAGTGACTTGTATTTAATTTTCCCAGTATAACTCAGCAAACTTCTATCCACGAGGCTCCACATGACTTCTTTCATTAAGCTGTACAGCATGTACCAAGCCCCCTGTCTTTAAGGTGACATTTCAAACCCCTGTGGAGGAGGGACTGTTGTCAGGGCTGTGATTAAAATAGATCCTTGTTTGTTGGCGTGATTTCTCCTCAGCTCCCGGGAGATGTGGCAGTGAGCCCTGCCACCTCTCCCAAAATGAGAGATGACCCAGATGGAGGCACATATAACATCCTGCTGGATGCTCTCGTCCAACCTGCCCTTGTTTGCACTTGCTATTTGGGCTGGTGATCACCTGCAACCACCTTTCCAACTTTTCATTCCACAGGAAGCAGGCAGGAGTCTCTGACGGGTTGGCACAACCCTTCTGCCCACTGGGGGCAAACCTAAAGACCTGGTACCACCCAAGGCCAAATGCAGTGGTTTCGTGGGAGTGCCAAGAGCAATAATTTAAGGTCCTAAGGGTGCATTTGTTCGTGCTTATGCAGTTCGATGTCTTTTGGGGGACGGCAAGGATCTGTAGGAAACCTCAGAGGCTGATGTCCCACAGCGTGTCCATTACTTGGCACAGCCCTGGTGGAGAACTCAGCTATAAATAGAGCTGAGCCTCCGAGGCTGAGCCGACTTAAGCAGCTCTAATCCAGCACCTGCTGATCACTGGCCCCAGGGCGAGACAGGCATGTGGAGCTGCCCTGCCAGCGTGGGTTCCCAGAGCTGATGCTGGAAGACAAACCATTTTCCAACGTCACTTTTTCAAATGGAATGAAAGGGATGAGGCGGAGCAGCTGTGGCATTTGTCATGTTGGTCACTAAGACCTTGAAGATGCTCACACTCGGGCAGAGGCAAGGCAGAGAAGACAGGAGTTTTGCAGGGGAAAACGAGACAAAATGATTTAGTGAGTCTTAACCATTTTCTTGAAAAAGCTCCATAAGAAACTCCAGCTATTTGCTGAATTAGAGCTGGAAAGACCATGTAAATTCCCTAAAAGCAACAATCCAGGACGTGTCCTGCACTGTGGAGTGGATTGCTCCTGGGCTATAAACTTAAAAGACAGACTTCATTGTCACTCTTCTCCATAGATGCTTTTCCACCAAATCTCATTCTGACTTCAGTAGGCTCCTGACAGGGATGTGACATCTACCACTGTCCAGACCTCATCGGCTTGCAGTTGTCCAAGTGTCTCAAATCTCTTCTTTTTTATCTCGTCATGTATCCCTGTTTGGTCAACAGCTTCTCTGGAGAACAAGTTATAAAAATACCATCTCCTTTCTAACGTTATGTCTTCCACCTGTCATCCACTCCCTCTCTAAATCCTCAAAAGTCAGGACCAGTATTTTTGGCTGAGGTGGCAGCAGACAAGACCCGTGGCTCTGTCGTATGTCTCCTCTGAAGGTGAGAGCTGATGAGGGCTGGGCAAATGCCAGGGTTGGCTCGGCCCCAGCTGATCCGCCTTTCCCAGATGGCCATGGACGACCACGTCTGCCCATCACCTGGCACCCCTGAAGAGTGGAAGACCAGGTGAAATAAACACAAATCAGCTTAAATATTGCTTTAGAAATTCATTAGGTGGTTAGGAAGAGTGGATGTTTTGTTTTTTGTGACCAGGGAAATCCCCAGTTTTTCTTCAAATCCAGCTCACTATCAAGTGAGACAACTGCCGAGGAAGCAAAACTCACTTTTATTAGTGTTTTTTTCTAGGAACAACAGCTCCCAGCTTGACTGAGTTTCTCTTATCAAGGGGACTTTGATAATTTTAAGGTCTCATAGTCAGTGCCACCGAGGCAGTGTGTGTACACTGTGAACAGAGGACGTGCTTCCCGGCTCCGGCTTGTGCCAGAGGGCTGGAAAAATCCCGGTGATTAAATATTAACATTTATTGCGGTGCCTCCACTTTGTTCTAGATCCAAAGCAGGCTCTTCCTCCCAGGAATGTGGTGGTTGTGGTGAGCTGAGCAACGTGGGAGCTCAGTTATTATGCACAGTACTGATCATGAATAAAGCCTTCAGCAGAGCTGAATCCATCTTGCCATTTCGGGTAGGGTGACTAGCTACATAAATAACATAACAACATCTAATCTACCCTTCCAGCTCTGATTTAACCTTGAGATTGGTTTGTATGCTTTTTTTAATTACAGTTCTTTTCTGTCTGCTCTATGACTGCTTGGGAAAAGTTGTTATGTGTCTCTGAATGAAACTCTCCAGGGAGAGAGACCCAAACCATTCCTCTCTCCCAAGCTGGCAGGATTTCCCTTACAACTCTTACAAAGTGCTTCACTGAAGTATCACTTCCAGTTTTATGTATAGCAAATAAAATCTGGGTTCACCTGTGAAACAGTCACTTAATAAATGATGCAAATTTGGAATCAAGTAATAAAAAAAAGGAGAAAACCACATAAAAAGAAGGGCTGGCAGTTAGTGGATGAAATCATAGTTAAGGCCTTTCTATCTTATGATCTTCTCATTCCTCTGCTTTGATGAAAATTGATGACAACTTGAAGTGCTCCAATGTAGTGGCAATTATACAGCTACAAAGAGAGAGGACGCTAAAATAATTATTGAGGGAGAACAAACAGAGCAGGATTGTGCAGTTCCCCTCAGAGCCCCGTCATATCTTCCATGGCACCACAAGACAGAGGTGGGGATGGTGGGGATTAATAATTTGCTTTTTCCTTTCCCCCCACCATGTAAATGTAATAAATCTTTGAAAAACTTGTGCTCGTGTATAAAATCTAACACGAATGTGTTCGCCCCGGGGAGTCTGGAAGGGAAACAGTAGTTTGGCCAAACAGTTTGTCTTTATAATATTGATTCTGTCAAAGCAGCATAAATGGAAGAGAAGACTTTAAGTCTGAGTACCGAAGTGCAGCCTCCATTTGACATAATGAGCACATGTTTTCTGGAACTGTGGTACCCTGGAAGCCTCCTCCTTCCCAATGTTCTGGCAGGTCAGCTCATGGGCTCGGATGAACCTGACTAAAGCATGGTGGCCTGAAAGGTGTCACAACCTTTTGCTTTTGTGTACCCAGTGTACCTACCACAGCAGGATATGAGTCAGGAGAAAAGGTGAAGCATGTCCTGATTGCTCCGTGTTAGCCAGGTGTTCAAGAGCATTATCTGCCTTAGAAAAGCAAGGGTAGAATATCACGTGGGAACAGCGTGGATGGCTTGATGCTACTCTCTCCAGCTTGGACTCTTGCGTTGTCTTTTTGCTGCAGGTGGGGGTTTGGCTGGATTTCCAAGCATGCCACAGCGCTGGGGTTGCTGCAGGACTCACCAGGCATTAATGTCTCAGAGAAGGAGCCAGCTGGCGTCCGCTCACCTCCAGCGCCTCTGCATGCCTGGGTGGAACAGGCCACTAGATACGGCCGGCTGGCTGCTGAAACTGTGCCCAAAAATGGAAGAAATGCCTGTTCCTCTGCCCCTCCAGACTCTCACCTTGAGCTGTGCTGGACCCCTGCCAGGTCCAGAGGAGGACCCCGCTACAGAAAGGGCTTGGGTGGCAATAAGGACAGAAGCCTTCTCCAGCACAGAGGGTCTCTACAGGCCCCATGTGCTCCTTACCGAACCAAAAGAGCTGGCTCAGTGGGGATGAGAGGAGCATCCCCTTTCATAGAATTTTGGGAAAGTTTCATAAGCCCTGCCCCAGCTCTGTACCCAGGGTCATTTCCAACTGCAGGCTCTCCTGCTGTCTCCTGCCTCAGTATTGCTTTTTAACCTGCATGATTTCCTCCTCAGCCTTCCCTGCAACTTCCGTTCCTGGCTTTTGCCCAGATCTCTCCATGGGAGTGTCAATTGGAGTTGTCTGAGCAACACTTTTCCCTCTGTCTCTGCTCACATGCTGTGACTCCAGTGAGGCAAGACACCACAACCCAGCCCCCCAGCCACGCTGGCTGCCATCTGCACCCTGCTTCTTTCCTGGTTGATCTTGTTTGCCTCGCCAACGCCAAAGCAAACACAGTGGAGGCACCGCTCAACACGGACACTTCCCCTGCCATGTGCTCCCACAGCTGTGCCTTGTGGCCTTTGCTGGGGCTTGGTGGCTGCCAGCCTCCCTCAGAGACGTGCTGGGTGTGACATCGCTGCTGCTCGTCTCACGCCTGCTCAAGCAGTGGGCTGGGTCCTAAGGGGGACATCATCCGCTGACACCTCCACATTCTGACCTCTTGTCTGTCCTACTTCCACCTCCCACCAGCACTTTCTGTCCCATCTCATTGTCTGCTTTCTACTTAACACAGGGCTAATTCATCTTCCTCCCCTTCCATTCCCCTAAATTCTCTCTATTTCTGCCCATATTCTCCTTCTCCCAGATGTGGTAGCTTTTGGAATTATCCCTCAGACCAGTGTGGGTCTCTTCCAGCTCCTCTCATTTCCACTTAATCAGCTCCTCCTAAATTGAAGTGACATCCTCATCCTCTTGGCCAGGTTGTCTGTCTAACAGTGTTACACATTTCTTTTTTGTGTCACTCTCTTAGGGGTTCAGCCAGCATATTTATGAGCTTCACTCACTAGTTTCTTTGACTAGTTCTACTTGTTTTCTCCCATCTCTTGAAATCCACGCTGTTAATTGCTGTTTCTGACTAGCTTCCTTCACTTTTCTTTCAAAAAGTTTGTTAACCTGTGCTAGAGCCAAAAAGATACCTTCTGTAGAGACAAAAACCAGGGAATTAATAAGCTCACACACACCAGATTATTCTCAACACATTCTAAAACGTGAAAAAGAAGAACAGACCTTTTATCTGAAGTAAATAGAAGAGGATGGATGCAAAAAGACAGGATGCAAAAAGAAAAGGAAGGGTGCTACAACCGAAAACGAGGGATATCATTACAGATAAGTTGTTTGGACAGTACAGTGTTACTTACTGGAAAAGCAAAAAGTATCTTAAGACAAAGATCATGAACTAACCAGGGGAAGATAAAAACTAGCCATGATGAAAAATATCAGGTGCTATCAATAGCATATAATGGACTGAAAAATACGTGTGAAAAGCAGCACTGATTTTGTGTCTGGCCCCACTTTTATCCAAGTCCATAACCAAACCCAGTCAAAATCAATAGCAAAAGTGGCTGGGAAACCACAGGGCAGCTTTGATCAGGTTGCATCTCTGTGGCTTTGATTTTCAGGTTGAAGTCACTTCATTTCTCAACCTTTTTCAGTCTGACATTCTTAAAAAGATATATCCAGGAGTCGCTTTCTGCCGTGACACCCCAATGTTTGCCTTGCCAATGAAATTAAAAAAAAAAAAAAAAGAAGCCAAAATAAACATTGAGTAATCTTTTTTTTTTTACTGCTCTTTTTTTGTTTAGTTGTTTGCCTGAGGATATATGTGATTTGGGTTTTTGTACTCACTTCCCTGATCTTTCCCTCCTGCTTCCCAGCAGTGCTGCCAGAATCCCAGGCAGAGGAGCACCACGTAGGAGCCACGTGCGTCAGGCGACAGATTATTTGCTCAGGTATCACTCCCTTTGCCAAGAGACATTTTACCCCTGGGTAGGTGTGGGCTTCATCACCTGCTCTGTGAACACACCAGGAACCAGGTGACCCATGACACGAAAGAAGTGTTTGCAGTAAGAGTCCAGAACGTGGCAGCCCTTCTCTCATGGATGACGTGTTTGGAGATTTTCTGACTCGTACTTTTCGTAGTAAGGAAAACTTTGCAGGCAATATTTCTGACCATATTTTTCCCCCTGTAGAATTCAAACAGTTTTTCCATGATTATCTGTGTTGATGAATGTGTCAAGGAAGCACATCACTGGGGTGCTTCAAGAGGGAGAAGTGTCAACTCCCAGAGGTTTGGCAGTGTCACTGGTAGCCCGGGATTTGGAAGAGTAGCAGCAGTAACCCCTTAGCTGTGGAGTACCTCCCCACAGCTGATACGGGACAGCAATAAACTTGTGTGCTCCCTTCAGCTCCCTGTATTCCCTGTCAGCAATTTCCATGCCAAGAGCCAAGATAAGCCCACTTATCCTGTGGCCAAGGTCATTACCTGGGTTACAAGACCAGGTTGAAGGACCATGGACTTTGAGCAGAGGTTGCTCCTCGCCCTGTCTCAATGTAGGCAGCTTGTAGATTTGGAGAGACCCGCCAGTAGGTGGTTTTTTGTCTGTTTGACAGCCTTTCCTTCTGTTGACCTCTCTAGTCTGGAAGGGAAAACAACCGATGCTGAAGAGCGCCACGATCAGCCAAACCCTGTGTTACATTTTAGCAAAACAGCCTCATTCACTTAATAGCAGGAAGGGTGGGAGGCCTGATAGTCAAGTGTAAGTGTAAAAACTCTGAGATACTCTCTTTCCCCTCCCCACTCAGCAAAAAGAAATGAAATCTCTGAGGTTTTATTCCATCATAAAACGTTTGTGCACCAAAATAAGCCGTGTAATTTCTGCGCTTGGGTGAAAAGTAAAAGAAAGGAAAGGCTGGTTTCACATCACGGTTGTGCTTTCGGTTTTGTCTACCAAATAGCTCAGAGCTTCACAAAGGGCTCTTGCTTCTGCTGTCCTCTGCCCAAGAGGATTTGAGGTGCTCAGAAAAAGGCACAAATTCTGCATATTTTGGGATACAAAGGGAACTCTTCCTAATCTCACCTTGTAGAAATAACCATGCAGCAACAAGAAGTGGTATCCTCAAGACTCATTTGCTGTCATCTCCATAAGGAGTTAATTAGCCTTAATCAGCCCTAATTAGCCCTTTTTCTCTCTGGATGAAAATACCAGGAACTGGGATGGACACCTTCTGTACCAAAATGATCACTTTTGGGGGATTTACTGTTTGGCCAAAAAGCATAATTTCTCTGGATCACTTCTGTGCCTAGGCAGGCACATTGAGAACAGCAGAGGAGGGGGACCAGAGAAGGACAAGGAAAAAGGAGCTTCTGCTTTCCTCAACATCTACATTGCACCTACCGCTGCTAGTGGTCCTATGGAGACTGGGAAACATTGGATTTTTTTTGCCCCAAATGGAAGGGGAGCACTGTTTCTAGCATAAGCCAAAACCCNAAAAAAAAAAGGAAAAAAAGGAGACAGAACTGCATGCCCAGCACAGCAGAATTGTGTCTTCTCCTGTGGCTTCCCTCCAAGTCCTCCCCAAGGCTGTGCAGCTGCCCTGTGGGGACATCTCGTGGCTCAAAAGGCACCTTCGGTTTGCCTCAAGGGATCGCCTCTTCATCACACCACCATCTGTGCTAAGTATTTTAGCTGCTATTGCAGCACCTGGGAAAAGAGACATGAAGTCAAATTTGGAGGTAGGAACTACAGGGGACAAGTCTAGACTAACTCTTCTAACGATTTTTTCAGCATCTAGTGAAATTATAAGTGGCTGAGTTTGAACCCCCACCTTTTCAGATGCCCTTGACCAGCAGTTCTTGGCTGCTGTCCTCTCCTGCTGGCCATTGCGGCTGAGTCCGTGAACAGCAGCCCAGCCATACAGGGGGCAGGGGATGGGGGAACTGGGGAGGTGCTGCCAGGGGTTCACTCACGGGGATGTGGTTTGTGACGGCTGATATCAAACACTTCACTGCTACCAGCTTGGACACTAATAAGAAACTTAATTTACCCCATGTCTAGTTTCAGAGTGATGCAGCCAGACAGGAGTATAGCATACAAGGAGTTGGTATTAATTATTTCTCTGTTTGTGCAACATGCAGAGGAATGGCCTGGCACTTGCCAAGAAAAGCCAACCTCATCTCCTGTGGCTTTGCAGAGAGAAATGGCTGGTAACCCTGTCTGGCTCCTCCCTGCTCCAGATATTTCCATTCAGTGGTATCAACAAGACCTAAACTCACAGAGGTGGCCTCTGGCTCATCTCCTTCATCTCTCCTTAGGAAGGCAGAGTTCCTGGTTCTCAGAAGAGGCAGATGTTTATCATGCTCTGCTCTGCACCAGCACCAGACCACAACAAAGAGAAGTAGAGAAGTTACCAAGCAGCATTTGGGTTTCTTGTGATGGTATTTAGTAACGAGGAGGACTTATGATTTTCTCTTGAAAGCCCACAAAGGTAGCACAGCCATCTTCACCTGGATTTAGCTTCTCCAGTTAGGAGAAGTTAACAGGTCAGGATTACTTGCCTTGTGGCTTGCCTGCTGATGAAGAGGTGGCCCAGTTTCCTGCTCCGCTTGCCTCTCAGGCCAGTGTCACCTGGCGCACAGCCATCCCACCTGGCCACCCCACCTTCTCCAAAGCACTTGCAAAGGAAACTCTGACCACGCCCTGAACAGCATCCTCCAGCCCGGGCTTTTAACTCCTTTTGCAAGTATCTGCTGCAAGAAGCTGAGGGGCGAAGACAGAGAGGTCATCTGGCTGCTGTGGGCTCCTGCAGAGCCAATAGCAGAACTTGTTTCCTCAATTTATAACTTGATCTCAAGTGCTGTTTCTGCTGGGGAGTAGAAGAGGGGGGCACCAGCAAGGGTAGTGCCAAGTGCATCCGAAGGTTATTCTCCTTGTCATGGAGAAACCACCTTTCATGTTGACATTTCAGTGGCCTGGAGAAAGGTGTCCACACTGGTGGGAATTTTAGGTATTTCATCAAAACCTTCCCTCTCCTGTCCAAGAGTTTCCTGGGCCCCCAGCCCTCTGCAGAATGGGATTTGTTTGCTTTCCCATGGACAGGTATTTATTCTTCAGGCTCGCAGGTTGAGGGGAAAAAGTTTTCCCGGTGTGACTCCCTCTCTACTAGCTCCATCTGGAGGCTCCAAGAAAACTTGCATTGTAAAATTATTTTTATTTGCATTCATTTATTTTACTATTTATTTAGGATTTAAGGTGGTCTTGGCATTGATGATTATGGTTAGCAGACTTGAAAAAAGAAAGCATCCATGTAATTAAGTTTTTACTAATAAATTAATTAAAGATTCTGTAAAACCAAAACAATGGGCTTATTTCTGGATAAGATGAAGACTGCATCTCTATCTGTTCACTTTTCTATTTACCTGCAGTTAGATGTTTTATTTTAAGCAGCTGACTGCTCAGCCTCTGCTCTAATTCAATAGCATTTAGCATGCTGCTATGCAAAGCTGCCACTTAAAGACCTGTTGGAATGGGTTTTTTAAAAAAAACATGACATTTTAAACTTAAAATATCTCTTGCGCTGCAAATAGTTACATTTATGTAACTTCCTCTTTTATTACTACTGAGGTGTAACTATCCTCTAGGATTTGCTATTTGGAATTCAAAATGTGTCTGTAAACATAAAAAAAGACCCCAAACTACAGGAAATGGGGTGGAGGGGTGGAGGGGGAAGGAGGAAAAAAAGGAAGTAATTCTAATTAAACTTATCCAGGACATGTTTTCTTTGTTTTGCAAATCCAGTGATCTGAAAGCGCTTGCCAGAGAAGTTCTCCCATCTTCCCATGAGGAAAGTGAGATTCAAACCTATTGATTTGATATGATGTGATGTCTTATATCTCCACCCAGGGGCAAAGCTCTGTGGTGAGCATCAGTATCGTGTTGATTTAGATTCATTTATTAGATCTGGAGTTTCCAACTTCTAACTGTAAGAAATAGCAGGAACAACTGTACTGGGAGAAGAATGATGATGCGAGACAAACTTGGAATCAGTTTTTTATTCCTTTGGGGAAAAGCTGTATTTCTTCCCCCTCTCAAAAGAATTCTTGCTGGGAATGGAAAGCTGTCAAGAAAGCACAAAGAGATCAGATCAGCAGCCTGTCTTGCGCAGCTTTCAGGAGCACGAAGGGAGGATTTGGGATGGAGGGATTTGGCGCTTCATGGCAAGGCATGCCAGCCATGTTGAACACTCCCCAGCCTTCCATGGGAGCCTTTCTGCTGACACACAGACTCAGTCAGGAGCCCTAATGTTCTCAGCTGCTCCATCTAGAAATCTTCCATAAGTGGATCTGAAAATTCCAGCCCTAATTTCCCCCAGGATTTGTTTCTTAAAGAATCTTTGTATGTACTCACTCAGGAGTTGCCGCTTGAAGTCCTTTTGCCCTCATGAAGAAGTAATCAGCAAGTAAAGAATGGATGTGAACTCCTTTCCCGCACAAAAAGTCTGTATGCCCTGAAAATACCTCATCAGTAACTGGGGAGTAACTTCCAATACAAAGAATATCCACCACGTGGTAGTTTGTAAGTAGCAGGATGGTAAAGCATTTGGACAATGAGCAGATGAGAGATTTCCTGTGGAACTGGTTCATCGAAGCGTGGAGGGAACAGAAACAGTGCTTAAAACAGAGCACGAGGAGTTAAATGTCAGTGCAACTGTTAACTTGGGTTCAGTGTATCATGAGAGATACTCTATCAAGCACTGAGGTTAACTATGCAATTATTCTGATACATTGTTAGAAGCATTACTTTACAAGATCTGAGTTGTCTCCCGCAGAAGGCTGCTTTAAAACAAGTATCAAAAAACCCTGAAGAGCCAGATCTTCCAGATTTTCTCTTAAAGCTTAATCCCTACATGGTGATGCTACAGTAGGTATGGCACATAGCACACTGCACACCAGCAGCATTCATCACCCCTTATTTATGCTTATCAGGCCTAGATGTGCCCTTTTTCCTTTACTTAGCCTTTTTATACCAAGTAACAGTGTGCACTGGAGCCACCTCCTGTAATGCTCACTGCAAAACACCTTAATTTAAAATAAGCAGTAGCATGGTAATTACTGCAATGAATTCCTTTGATCCCTGAGCTCATGTTGAAATGAGATTTTACTGACTTTGCATGGAACACCACAAGGCAGTCAACACATTGGCAGCTTTCCTTCCCTCCCTAATTTCTGCGGAAGTGCCCAAACTGCCATGAAAAGACAGGTGTATGAAAAATTTTCTCCTGATAATAAACTCTAAGAGGCTCAGAGGAATGAGAAAAACAGTGAAAAGAATACAACTGTGTACTCTTCCTGTCTATTCCTAAGACTGCAGAAATGCATAAATTCTTGCAACAGCTGCTTGATAAGCATTCATGGCATTCACTCACTGTGCCCTGCCCCAGCTGTCCTGCCCCGCAGCACATTCCATTTTCTGAAATGCTTCTCTCCCCATTCACCTCTATGTATAACAAGTCTCTGCTGCATCATTGTCACTGTCCTTAACAGGGACAGTAATATTCTGAGAGCAGACTTATTTTTATGGATAAGCTTACTGATGTTTGCTGGTTTATTTTATATGCTGGCTGGTAAATCCTCAAAGAAACCATTCTATTTGCTTGTAACTCAGTTTAACCTTTCCTTTTCTGGTCAAAGAAGATCTGTTTTTAGTGGAAACAAACCAAAAAAGAAAAATGAGATGACTCCAGATATGACAGACCAAGATTTACTTTAGTACAAGGAAGAAACTTCTATTAGAACAGGACAGACAACAACTCAGGCAAAGGGAAATGCTAGTCATCACAAGAGCTTCTTAAAACTAGTTTCCCTCAGTTTCCTAAAATAGGCTTTCAGGGTTTTTTTTTATCTTGTACTATCAAACTGTGTTAGTTACATAACTAAAACATGCAAATAAAGTGCAACAGACTACTATTAGCCAATATCTGATTAGGCAATTTTTAATATTTCTATTGACAAACATTGTAAGCATAACCAGAGTGAACCGTACATACTTGAAGTCTGTCCAGTGATAGACTTGAGTCACTGAACTACTGGTGCAAAGAGAATTACTGGCATTCTAATTTCATTTTCAGTTGAGACAGAGGATGCTGAAGTGATCATGGACTAGGACATGTTCCAGTAGTGCCAAATTCTAATCACAACTCAGATTGTGCGTTCGTAGCCAAGGCCGAGGCAAACAATTATCCTGTACCATACACAGAAAGCAACTAGTATTGAACAGACAAAAAAGTTTGGTCAACAAACTAGTTTTACTTCTTTAATAACATTTTACTAATGACTCAAGAGGCACAACAGTACCAGTAAGCATATGAAGTTTAAAATGCACAATGGCCACAGACAGGTGACTTGCATACAGTAATAGTGTTTGGTAGCAGACCTACAGACGGCTTTTCGATTCTTCCACTCTTAAATGATTTTGTATTTCCTCCTGATCTAGTCATGCACTGGACAGGAATTCCACAGCAGTCTCCTTCTCTTCAGCTAATTCCTTAGCAGTAAGATCCATCTTCTCACGAGAAAAATCATTAATAGGAAGACCCTCAACAAACTTCCAGGTCTTGTCCTGATCGAAAACAAACAAATAAAAAGCCCTCCATGTAAGAACAAGCTTCATTCAGTCTGCATGGAAGAAACTTCACGGCATACGAACAAAGCTTGTGGTCCTAAGAACCACATCAGGCAGCAGTTAATTTTATTTCAGATAAAGAATGCAACCAGCACCAGCTAGTCATGTCAGATTCTACTTGTCTACCACCACTTAGCTGACAATCAAGTTAACTTGGTTAGTAAGAGTTCTCTCTGTGAAAGACTGCTAAACTCCCACATCCCAGCAACTGCAGTCCCACACTGCTGTTAACAATCTCACATGACACTTTAATAGGTTTTGCAGAGATATATGGATTTAAATACAGCCTAGTTACCTTGATCACAACCGGGAATGAATATAGCAAGTCTTCAGGAACACCATAAGAATTGCCATCAGAAATTACTCCCATTGAAACAAATTCCCCCTGAAACCAGAAAAGAGATAAATGCATTTTCACTGCTAGAAGCAAGCAAAATTCTCATAATTTTCAATATCCTTTATCTCCTATGACACAACTTACTCCAAAAGAGGACAGATTCTTTCCCCTGAACACACATACACTCGAGGTCAGCAAAGTGGGCACGCAATCAAAGCATTAGGCAAACAAGCATTTACTCAAGAGCCACAACTTACCGCTGGAGTGCCAAACCAGATGTCCCTCACATGATCACAGATAGCTTTGGCAGCTGACATAGCACTGGACAGCTTCCTGGCCTTAATAACAGCTGCTCCACGTTGCTGAACAGTCTGCAATTAAGAAAAAAACCCAACCATAACTAAATTGTAAAGCAGCAAAATCATGGCTTGGTCTACATGCTGTTAGTAAATGCCATCAAGAAAGACTGTTGTATGTAATTATTTAATTTTATCAGTGATACAGTTCTTTCACTAAACAAACACGGCATACAATCCAGAAATACAGTCTACAAGAGTTTTGCCAACACAAGAATGTACCAGAATGTTTCAGAGGCTCATTCCTTAGCTTTACAGCTAGCTGACTTTTCTGACACCAACCAGATGTCTCAAACTTTTCCCACCAGGAGACTTTGTGCATGTCAACAGTAACAGATGTCTTGAGCAACACACTGTCAATTAAGGTCTTCTGCTGAATAACATCGTGAAACACATGCTGGTCTCAATCCTACAATACTTAATGCATACAATTCATTTAATTCCTGAAGATAGTCCAATTTACCTCACCATACTCACAAAGTTAATCGTTTTTAGTTTTAACAGTTTTGGTAAAGCTTTATTCATCTAGGGCTTTACTAACCCATGTCCCTTCATATTCCACTTAGGTAGCCTGTACTCTTGATCAGTTAATACCATTACTTTGTTTTACTAACCTACATTATTATTTATTACTACCCTACATTTAGCCATTGGCAGGCATTTGCTAGATTTTGCAGATTCCTTTTCAGAAATGGTGCTGATGATGCCACAGATTTACAACTGGAACGTGTGTGTGTGTGTGTGTCTGTGCACATGCATGAGCAGGGAAAGCGTTGCTGGCCTTTTCTGGTGGGTAGGGAACAGCAAATGAATCATCCCACTTCATCAACAAAACTACCCCAAGAAGTCACCGCAGTGAAATGGCAATGGTGCTTCTGCGTCTCACAAGTTTCACCTGAGCTGTGATCAAAACTCTTTGCTGAATCATTTTAGCATTCCAATTGGATTTTTCTAGCAGAATTTACATAGGCTTTCCTGCCTTGAATTTTCCAATAGCAAATAACTGATAGCAACAAGATACCTGAAGATGGCTTATTCTAGGGAGAGAAAAGAGCTGCTTCACTAAGTCGGTAAGTTACATTGTTTACAATTTCAGATGAGGTTAGGAGAAAGCACAAGCACAGACTGACCATTAAAAAAAAAAAGAAAAAAAAAAAAAGAGGTATCTTACCAGGATAAAGTCTCCCTTCAGCCAGCTGTCATCTTTTATAGCTTCATAGACTCCAACTTCCTTTCCTTTCACATTTACCTTCGCATGGTTAACATCTGGATATTGAGTGGAGGAGTGGTTGCCCCAGATGATGACATTCTTCACATCATTAGCAGTCACACCAAGTTTCAGAGCAATCTAATTGGAAATTAAAGATGTCCATTGCATTGACTTCAGCTTCTCAATTCACAGGCTTCTTTGAAAGCATTGCTCTGTTTGTACTTAGCAGAGATAACAGAATAGGCTCTTTTTACCTGAGATTTGGCTCTGTTGTGATCCAAACGAGTTAAGCAGCTGAAGTTTTCCTTCGGTATGGATGGGGCTGACTTTGATGCAATCAGGCAGTTGGTATTTGCTGGATTCCCAACAACCACAACCTAAAAATGAAAAAAAGGAAAGATGAAGTAGGTATTCCTGCAAAACAACTCCCTCCAGTGAAATACATTGCCTGGCCTTCAAAGAAGCTATCTAAAAGTTAAGTTTTCTAATCTCTTGGTTGTCTTCAACAAGATTGTTTTCTTAGTGTGTCATTTGTAGTCCCCCCATGTTCCGTAACTGCACATAAAAGTATTTTCCAGGTAGGGGTTTTCTTTAACATGACATCCAATGTGGAAGGGAACCAGACTTCTAGGGAGATCTGTACACTGACCCACAGCCTGGCTTCAAACCTCATGCTACCAGATACAGGGAAAGACAGACACGTGCACACTTTTCACCAACCACTTTTAAACGCATTCTGGACTGGCTGCCACAGTTTTATAGAAATGGTTTATAATTAAGAAAGCCAGAACAGTTACTTATCTCGACGTTCAGAGGCAGTTAGAAGTAAAATACTGCCTCAACTTAGATGAATTTATTACTATGCAAAACTGATTTTTATTCATCCTTCATTTGTATCTCAAATGACTTAGGTCAAGCTTCATATACTCTAAATCACACAAGCTGATCTGCAAATTTCCCTTTGCATTTCCCCTTTTGAAAGTGAGTTCAGTAAATTTTCCACTACTCGGCAATAGTTACATTGATAGTTTTTATTCCAGCTGGATAAAGAAGCAAACACATCTTTAGAAGCAGTGGGAAGTTCATCAGCAGAGGAAGCAGACATTAAAAAGTCAGTTACAAAGCACAGTTGGAGTCTGGGTCTGAGATTAAGAGCAGAGGGAGAGCAGCCACATGATCCCATTAACTGTGCTGAAGGAATCTGAGAGAGAACAATTAAAATCTTCCAATGCTCTAAAGAATAAGATGCAAACAACCTAAATAAAGCCAATTTTTGTGCAACTGTAATTCCATATTGATACGAAAGTTAAGGGTCATTATGTTAAAGACACAGACGGATATGAAGTAGGCAGCTGCATGTAGATAATTCAGTTCTCCCAGAGAAGAGAGATAACGAGCAAAAGACTGTTGTTTTTTTTTTTAATACAGTTTTATGGAGTTGTTTTTGGAATTAGTGGTAACCAGTTCAGAGTATGTGTGGAATACAGCAATACAATGTAAGATTCACCTTTTCACCAAACAAATTAATTACTAAATCATTCACCTATTTAACATTCTGTTCCTTACCTAGCCTTGACTGTGGTCTATTTTCCAAGGCATAAGGAAAGGATGCCTGTGCACTGAACAGGCTCCTGCTTGTGCAATATTCTCCTACAAAGTATCCAGATCTCTACATAACAGAGAATTAATGTTTTAAATTCAGTTCCTATATTCACCTTGACAGTCTTTTTGGCATACTTGTCCAAAGCTGCACCCTGAGACTTGAAAATTTTCACATTTGCTTTGAGTAAATCCTTCCTCTCCATGCCCTCTCTCCTTGGCATGGAGCCAACCAGAATTGCTATGTCAAGGTCTTTGAAGGCAACTTCCTCCTTGTCTGTTGGAATGACCTCTAAAAAAAAAAAGGAAAGGGGGAAAAGAATTCAGCAAGATAAATACTCATGGCATAGTGCTAACAGGAATATTCTTTTGTGCATAAATAGTGTATAATCTAATCTGACAATACCATCACCTTCCCCTTCCAAAAATGCAAGTATAGTCATTTGGCCCTGTCTCCACAGATTAACTACTTGCTAGTAAATGGGTTTTATATACAAATATTTATCTAAAGTGGAAAACACAGGAGAAATTTATATAAAAAGACACATTTCATTTGCCTCTATCTAAAAATGCATATATAAGTAGATATGCTTTTCTTCACTTTTACAACAAAATTTCAGTGGCAAGTACCAACACAAGTGAAGTTTTCCTGCCCCTTTAACAATTCAAAGCAGAGAAGGTTTGATTTGTACAAGAGCTGGTACCTACATGCTATTTTTGTCACGTGTTATAGTAATTACACTAACACCTACTTGCTCCCTTTCTTCTGCTTCTTTAAACTATCAGAACTCAGCCTGTTTACGTGGCTTGAAGAGTGATTTTTTATTTTGTGTCTTTATACAGAAGATACTTGTAAGACTAAATTAGTTTATTTTTTTTTACTTAACAATAAATATTATATATATATCAATAATATATTATATATTTCACAGCTGGGCCAGAATACAATGCACATATGCACAAGTATCTGACAATTTCTTGCCCAGGCTGAAAACCAAGGATTAGATGATACAAACCGAGGTATCTGCAGTGTCAGTTCTGTTCACAAAACCTATTTGATGTGATTCTTCGTAGCTTACAGGCTAAGTTAAAGTGATTGTATTTCACAAAATACAAAACCAAGGAAGGATCATCTAAGATTTTCTTCTGCCTAAATTTCTGCCAGCTACAGGGACTCATAAATGCAAGAATTGTACTGCAGCATCTTGTAGGTATAAGAAAAAATTGTTTTGGCCACCTCTGAGCAGCGGCAGAGCACAGTCCTGCAGCTCCATCACCACACCTTCCAATACCGTCATCATAGGAGTGATGTCCAGCAGCACAAGAATAAGAGGCTGGAAAGAAAGAAAAGGTTTAGTGCAAGCTGAGCACAATCTGTTTTGAAAATAAATTTGTCTTGTACTCTGCTGTTACCTCGTGCAAGATTTAAAACCCATCTGCAGAAAACAAACAACTTCAGCACAACCAGCAACTGAAAGCTTGCATAACAGAGCAGGACTCCCATTTTCCCCACTTAAAGAAGAAATTACTTGCATATTGGTAAACCATTCTGAGCATCTATGAGAAAACCAGTCTCAGGCACTGCAGTTCTGACATTCTCTCATTCATTCCTGCACAGTTGAGTGTGAGAGTTACCTGGTCTTTGCCGAAGACATCGCCCTTAGCGATGCTGTACAGGAGGGAGTAAGCAATCTGCCCAGCAGCTCCAGTCACCAGCACTCGGACAGGTTCACCCTGCAAGGCAATGACACAGCCTTACCCACAGCTCCATCTCAGCCTCACACCTGGTAAAAATTAAGTTACTGCAGCAATAATGTTACGATTATTTAACCTGGATGAAAGCACGTGCCTAAAGGTGGATCAGCCCCAGCTCCTGAGATCACGCTTCTGGTTCTGATAGAAACACCAGCAATTTCTCTGCTTGCTTTTACAGAAACAGATCACAATTGCAAAAACATCCTTAAGAATTGCTCCTGGAAAACTAGCAAAATGCCAGGAATAACAACGTATTTGAAAAACTTTGCATTCCCTTTAACAACATTGCCTTGTTAACCTAAGACAATACAACATACACCCACCCATTCATACTTGAAATTTACTACAGAAATTTTACAAGCTGTGACACTTGACTGGTTTTCAGATTCTTTCAACTTCTAGGGCTGTTCCCATTAAGCATTTTGAATGCTTATTTGCAACCAAAGACTTACAGAATGCCAGAAACCAAAGAATCTAGAGGACTTAAAACTACTGCCTCACTAAACTGTTAGGCAGCAATTTAAGTAATCCACAGACAAAAGCTACATTATGAACAAATACAGGCACCACTATCCATAATACAACTGTCTATTGTCAAACTGACCCAAAACTCCAAAAGACTGGGATAAGACTGCCAAAATGTTACTATATGGCAAGTAAGAGGGTAAAAATGGCTTGCCGTGTAGCAAAATGCCACTTTGTTAAGCAGAACCAGTACTTGAAGAGATCCAGAAGTTATTCAATATTGAAAATTAAAGATTGAGAGACTTTGGCTTGTTCAGCCTGGAGAAGAGAAAGTTCCAGGGAGACCTTACGGTGGCTTTTCAATATTCAAAGGGGACTTCTAGAAAAGATTAGGACAAACATTTTAGTAGGGCCCATTATGAAACGACAGGGGGCAATAGTTTAAAAGAGGTCAGATTTAGGTAAGAAAGAAATACTTTACAATAAGGGTGGTGAAACACTGGCAAAGAGTGTCCAGGTAAGGGGTGGTTGCCCAGCCCCTGGAAACATTAAAGGTCAATTTGGCTCTGAACAACCTCATCTTGTTGAAGACATCTCTGCCAAATGCAGGAGGGTGGACCAAGGATCTTTCAACGTTTTTTCAAACCCAAAGCATTCTGAGATTCTATCAAAATGGAACACGTGCTAAAGGACATTCATAACCCAGTATTTTGTAAGCCTGTCATTTGTATTTCCCTTTTTCTCTAGAGGAAATTGGGCTGCGGCAGATTGTGCCAGGACAGGAACAAGCAGACTGAGCAGCCTGCTGGAATGCCAGGCCTGCTTTTTCAGATAATTAAAAGATGATCATTTGAGATACAGACAAAATATCAGGCATAACTGAATGTGAAAGAAGTGATTTAATTGCATTCTGGGCTACATTATGAAAAGTGTAAGCTGCAGAGCAAAGACAGGCCTTGCACTCAGTGCTGGTGATGTCACAGATGGAATATTGAGTTCAGTTCTGGCAATCTGAGTTCATGGTCTGTAAGATGAGGCTGAGGATGCTGGACTTAGAAAGGTAGAGGATAAGGGGGGATCTAACAGCAGCCCACTACACCTTCACAGAGCGTTACAAAAATAACACTGCGCCCAACACCGCTCAGCAGTGGCAGAACAGAGTGCAACAGCTACAAATTAAGAGAGAAACTCTTGATTATGTGGTACTGCTACAGCAGAACAGGGTACTCAGAGAGTCTGTAAAACCTTCACCCCTGGCAGCTGTCGAGGCCCAGACCAAAACACCTATGACATGATCTATCAGCGGCAAAAGTCTTGCCATCAGGCTGGACTGGACAATCTCCAGACATGGAGCAAGAAAGAGGGCAGACTCTCTGACCTCTACAGATCCTTTCCAATCAGCATTCCTGTCACTGATATTTATAGGAAAACCATGTGGGGCTTTGAGTGTATTCTCTCTGCAGAAGTGACCAGCCAAGCACAGCTGCATCATGCTAGTCTTAGGTAATTAAAAAAAATGGGCCACCTACCCCATTTTATCACATACTACTTAACACCAGAGTATAAATGATGAAGTTAAACTACTGAACTTGCAGATTTAGACGTGGCCTTCATTATGGGAATGATTCTTTAAATATCTCATTACATGATTACCCATTACACGGCGTTGAATTTTCTTTTGAACTTGTCCTGCTATGGGTCATACCCCTCTAACTTCATCAAAACTCCACTATGAAGGGGAAGGAGAGCAGACAATCAATTCTTGCTGATTTAAATCTCAAAACTAGTTCTGGTACTCTATTCTTGAGCAGGGAAATGTACCATAACAGCTGAATGATGATGGGCAGCATGGATTAAGATGTGTATAAAATTTTAAAGACAGCTTTTCAGCATGTTTCCAAGAAGAATCTACATTTTATTCATATAAATGGAACAATGAACACTCTTTTAAAGCAGCTAACCACAACAGTTAGTAAAATAAGTACTGGAAAGTTACAGTTACTGCAAAGCCTTGGCCTGGCAAAATCCCCATCATATAAAAAGTGATCCCATACTAAGCTACTCCAGAACTTACACAGGTGGCAGCAGAATGTGTTTTCTTTATATTATAGGGTATCTGAAATCAATTTTGAATTGATTTTTGAATTTCCAGTGAACAGAAGAAAGATTTTAAGGCTCTTTCTTCTAAAGTAGTGTCACAAAAGGGGCAAAGGAAAAGAGATTTTTTTTCCATTCTATGAACTTTAAAAGCCAGTCTAATTTAAACAAAAAATTACCAACCTATCCACTAGCATCATGGTGAGTATTCAGCATAACAACAGGAGAGGGAAGGAGTAGAAGATAAAATGGGAAGAGATAGGACTATTTATTTTTTTTTACTGAGACAAACTTAGCATTTAGCCTCTAAAAAAAACCCCAAACCTTCAGTCATGACTCAGCTCCGCCTTCTCAACATAATTATGTTTGCTTACTACCATCCTTCCTGTTGTCCCCCATTTGGGGCTGGAGAAGGAAAAAATATAAGCTAAAATAAAGTGAGGAGTGCTGCCTACTTGTTCTTCCTCTTCAAACCTTCAGTACCTTGGATTCAGCACATTCCCCAGACCCTCTTACCCCTGCACCAATTGTGAGCATTTAGCATCCAAGAAACTTTCATGCTCTTAAATCCAGAAGCTGAATTAACAAACAAAAAATGTGCTTTTTACAAATTGTGGATAACTCTCACAAAAAAACCTTACATCTCATATTAAAATTGGTCTCATTGAGCATCTGAGGCTACTTTTAGAGAAATGAGAAGCTCCCCAACAGAAGTTGTAGGTTCCAGACATTCATGTGCAGGCACTTTAACCCGTGACTTGGCTCCTGCAAGCCTTTCATGCTGTGGTAGCTACAGGGGTGACCTTTACTCACTCTCAGGTATACAGGAACTAGAGGACAAATTAAGCAACAACTAACTGAACTATTTTGTTCCAAGGCCTTCCCTACTCCACATTCAACTGATGTATCATTAAAATACTTCAGGAAAATAAAAGAGTAGTGAAAGTAACAATAAAAAAGATGAGGAAAAAACCCCCCAGCAACTGAACACTGCATCCCTAGGTATCCTTCTTCATTTTAGCCCGCAAATGCAGGATTTCTCCCCCTCCTAAACTATCACAGATAAAAGCAAAGCCTCCAATATCAAGTGAGGAAGTTGTGGTCTTAACACCCTCCCCACATACTCTGGTTTAAGAACTCAGTGCCTCAGTTACATCTGTGATTATAGCTGACATTAGCAGACCTAAAATACTAGTGCCATATCTGCAAACAGCACTGCACTGCAAAACTGATTCAGGAGGTTACAAAGGTAAGGAAAAGATAACCCACAACCTATGAAATGTTGTGACAGCACATCCTGACTGCACAAGTGATAGACTTTGCATTGCTAATTACAGTAATGAGAGACCTCTACAAAGATTATTGCCGATAAACTTGTCTATAAAATACCATCAGCTTAACATTATTCCTGAATATTACAGCCAACTAAGCTATCCCACCTTGCTTTACAAGAATGATTTAATCATTAAAATACATTTTTATCTCTTCCAAAGTCTAGAGTCTGCCTAAGAAACTTTCCCTTTGCTCTCCCTTCTTTAAAGCAGAGATATAGTGACAATAAAAGTGTTTGGAAATGTACTAGAAAGTATCAGCAAGGCAGCTGTGCACTTGAAGAACACCACCAGAGCCGCAGTTCAGCGATCAAAGCAATTCCAAAGGCATTCCTTCCTTAAGAAATGACCTTGACAAAGGTTCCCCTGAAATACTTTTTCCATCTCATTGAGCTAATGGTGGTTGCGCTGATAGATTATTTTATTTCAGAAATTTAAAGCCTCTGCCCAACACCACATGCATAATTTGAACAGCAAAGACAAGATAAAAACAGTGACATTCTGAAAAGTCTGGACATCAGAGGAAGTTATAACCAGCAGTTCTCCGTGAAATCAGCCTGTCAATGTCAGCCACTGCTTTGAAAGCTCAAATACAAACTAAAACTTGCTGTCATTCCTGTAAATCTGTATTTTGAATAGAAAGAGTGGAAAAGTTTGCAGATTTTGGTACTTTTTAGGGTACAGCTGAAATAAGCCACGTCTCAGAGCACACAAGCATCCTTTCTATAGCTACTTCTATACCTTTTTCTATACTAAAAGTGAAGTTTTGAATAACAGGGTATTGAGTCTAGAAAAACATAGAGATGTTTTCATGCCTGGAAAGGAAAGCAAGGTCTCTGTGCCGGTTTGTCTATCTATGTATACATCCTGCAGAAAAGCAAAGCACTGCAGTTCACCTGTGTAACCTCAGGGCAGAACTGAAAGGACTCCTTGACAATCTGGAGAGTCTGAACAAACAGCCGGATTTCCAACAGCAAGCAGGGATGAACCAATAAAGACATTTCACAAGCACTTTCCCTTGAGCTAACACAGAAGCGCACCAAAGCCTTTCACGCCTCATGAAGGAAGGCGCTGGCAGCCCCCATCTCCCGAAGGCAACGCCGCCAGCCGCGGCGCCGGGGAAAGGCGCGACTGCCCCTCCGGAGCGCCAGCCCCAGGACAGGGAGCTTCGCTGCGTTCCGACGGGGGCACATCGCGCCCTCCCTCGCACGGCCCCGGGGAGAGACAGAACCGCCGCCAGGCCGGCACCGATCCCACGTCCCCACCTGGAAGGTCACCCCGGGCGGCCTCCGCGGGGGCTGCGGTGAGCCCTGAGGCGCCG
>WEIT01029637.1:43107-57693 GCA_013389985.1 Dryoscopus gambensis | reverse complement strand
CCCTGCCCTGCCCTGCCTGGCGGGGCATCCCGGAGCCGCCCGCTCCCGGAGCCGCGAGCCCGGGGCGGGCAGAGCTTTCCCCTCGGGTTTCCCGCGCGTTTCCGTCCTGCCTGGCCTCAGGGGAGCTGCCGGCGTGTCCCCGGCGCTCCAGCGCGTTGCCCTGGGGTGCTTCACAGTTCATGAAATGTTGCCGTCCTGTTGCTTGGTCCCTTCCTTTTTATTTTCAGGGAAAGCTGAGAGCTTACCTGTGCTATTCGGCTGGTAGGACTGTGTGGCTAAACTAGTGCTCTCTTGTACAAAAATAAAGCTGCTCGTTTACTTGTATTTCGAATTGTTGAGTGAAGTAAATTCCTTTGGTCTGGCTGAAAGGGAGGCTGGTACTGGCATAAATACATCAGCAAAATACAGCTTCATAAACTGTGTTGTTAGGGTGTAAAAGAATGTCTTGGATAGCAGAGTTGATTTTTCTTTTCCCTCAGATCCTGACAGGATTCCTTATTATTTAAGTCTTTAGTGAAGTCTTTTCCCGGTATTTTTCTGCAGGGTTAGTTTTAAATCTTACTCTAGTCCTTATAGTAGGTAGTATTATTTTTTTAAAACAATCTAAGCAGCACGTATACTTAGGCAATTTCCTCTTCGGTCCTGCCACCGAAAAGGGAAGTTACTCCCTGAGGGCTGTGGGTGTAAAATGTAACTATTGATGGTTGTCAGGCAAAGTGCTCTCATTTTAGTGAGTCTTGTTTCCAGTCGTGCTCATGCTCCAGCTCAGAACGTCCCGTGGCTTGAACGAGTCTTTGAGCACCTGACAGGTCCTGCAGTACGGCAAACTGCAGTGTCAGAGTGGCGGAGGTACAGTCATCACTGGGTTTATTTAAAATGTCGAGCTATACTGATTTCCATCAGTCAATAACCGTGCATTTTTCAATATGAATGAGGACTGTACCCAAGTTCCCTTCTGGGGATGAGTTTGAGAGCCAAATAGCTGCAAGCAGAGCTGAGGGCTGGCTTGCTGTGAAGTGTAGGGAAGCTTGGTAAGTAGGAGGGAGCTTGTCTAACACAGAGTTTTCCAGAGTGTCCCAAGATGCTTTATCCTGGTGACCCTTAACCTTTTCTGCACTTGGACGTTGTACAGACTTAATTAACACTATTTAAGATTGTTTGAGATTTAAATATACACAAAACCTGATGTGGACCCTCATAAGGTAATTTCCACTGACCATAACATAACAGATTTTCAACTAAATCAATGTCAGCAGGCTATAAACTGATTTGTCTGTGTCAGCATAGCAGATTATATTGATTTACTGGATTTCAGTTAAGAGCTTAAATTGAAACTTTCTTCTGTAGGTAAGACTCATTCTTGGTTCTTTTTTGCCCAAGCTTGTGCTCCTTGAATTATTTGCTGTTGGAGATAACAACAAGTCTTGTTACTTTGTGTTGAAAGTGATTTGCTTTGATGCAAAGCCATGTGTAAATGCTTTTGTTTGTCAGAAGCATGTTTATCAGTTTATTTTCAATCCCGGTATAATTAGTCTGAGATGGACTGAATTGCCATCTGTGCAGGTTTAACTAAAGATGCTGTAAAATGTTTCCTTTTATGAATGTGATGTAATTTTTAAAGTCAGCAAAACTTAACAATTCAAGTATTTCCTTCTTAAATTTTCTTTCTACTTGTTAAGCTTTAATGTTTTCCAAGCAAAATTTAAATGTAGTTTTTTAAAATATTCTTTAATGCTTCCCAGTGTTTCCTTTGTATGAGTCTTTTGTGTAGCACAGCAAGCCAAAAAGCTGCATAAATGGAAACATTACGTGTAAATGAAGTAATGGAAATTTAGTGTGCATGTGGATTGGGCTCTTGGCTAACTCTTCAAATACACTTTGCAATTTTTGCACTCAAAAGATACTGAATTACGTAGAGATCAGTAATTAAACAACACACTGAAGTAGTAAGATGTTTTAATCTCCATTTTTCTGGGGATTAAGTATTATTTTTCAAGGCAACTAGTAGTTTTGAAGGGTAGTCTGCCAGAATTATCTCTTAATTTTTTTTTTTTTATATATTTTAAAATGAATTATTCTCTGTTAACAGCTGGCTGTGTTCTTTAACTGTATTTTGGATGGGATTTTCTTTTACTTCATTGCCATCTCTAGAAACTGATGAATATTTTTAGGTAAGTTTTTACACTTAATTTTCAATAATTTGTGAAGTTTTCTTTTTATCATCCTCTCTATGTCTAGTACAGGTGTTTTATCTTATGCATTTACTTACAGTTGTTGTTACCAAGTCATGTCTCTTGTAGCTAAGTGTGTGATATAATTAACATTTAAAATGCACAAGACTATGTAAGAAAAATTAACTTTATAATGGCCAAGTTCAATCCTAGAAATGCTAGAATTGAAATAGTTTTGTAAATCTCTTCTGGATTATAGTCCAAGGGAATAATAGTAACAATTTATTTCAGAAATAAAGTAAAGCATTACAAAAAGTAAATAAAGTAAAGCATACAAAAAATACTGAACTAGAATTAAGAAGATCAAAAGTTATTTTGTAAAGTATGTGAGAAATCTGTAATAGAGTTTAAAAAAGGTAAACATATAGATACGAGCAGAAAATATAAAAATCGTAGTTTAGAAAATTAATACAGGGTTGGGGGTTTTTTTATTCCTAGTGCTAATGTCCAAAACATAACTTTTCACCATTCATTTCTAAACTTCAGTCGTGTAATACCACACGGACATTACATGTCATGAAGGAACTGATCTATAAATTCCACTTATAAGCCCGATTTTCTTTTTGCTGTGGTGAAAACTTTCTTTCTAAAGGAGAAATTTTACTTTCCATGTAACTGGTTTAATTTTTTCTCATGGCTTATTTTTTATTTCTTAATAGTTTAGTTAGTTTTAAAATTAAAGTTGGGTAATTAATCATTAATTGATTTCTACAACCTTCAGCATGTTTTTAAGAGGTAGCTAGGATGCAATAGCACATCCTGTACTCTCATACCTGCTGCCTGTGAAGAGACACAAATGATGTGTAGCTTGCTTGTAATATGTATTAGTAATCTTTATGAACTGTTCGTGAGTCAAATCTTGATAAAAACTGTGAACAGCAAGTTGTTTTTTATTTGTTTATTAAGTAAAAAAATATTATTCTTTTTATCAAGTAGGTTGATAGTTCAAGCAGGTATTGTAGGTTTGGCAGGGGACACCGTGAGAGTTCAGGCCTCCTCTGGTGTGGGTGCACGGTCAGATCTGAGGTGGGTGCTCTGGTGCCCAAAGGCTCTGGGGGCAGCTTGGGAGTTCAGGGCTCCTTCACTGACCGGAGCGGGTGGTGGCACGGTGGCTCCGTAACGGCACTCCCAGAGCTGAGAGACCCTGGAAGATCTGTCATCATCTTCCACCTGAGCACCACTTTTGGAGGGTTTTCTTCTCACAGTTGTTACAAGGTCCAGGATATAGAGAATCCCTGTCTGAAAACAAAGCCAAACAAAACCAACCCACAAACCAAACAACCACAATGGGCACGCACAAAGACTTTGGCATATTGGCTGTACATTCAGCAAAGTTGATCTTTGAATTATTGCAAAGAGAACAGAAGAGTTGTGTTCCTGGTGCATGAGAAGTAGCATTACTGGGTTCTCCTACCTGAACACATATCTGTCTTTCTCTTGGTTGAACAGAGACTTTGTGGCAGCAGTGTGTGGGTTTTCCATTCACTAATGTCACTGTGTGGAGGAGAAGAGGCAGGTTGGTATTCTAAAGAAGAGATGACCTGTGTAACCATTCAAGTTCTACCATAGCAAACCTTGTACCCTGAAGGTTAATTTATTGCAACATTAAAAAAAACCCCAACCTGAACACCAGCACCCCTTCCCCTCACTAGAGGTAAACATTAAGCTGGTGTCCTTGAGAGTTTTTTAAATGAGGTGAGCATTTAGTCAAGTGGGGAAACAGCTCCTACTGAAAATAAATGTTTGCTTTTTCTCTCATACGACTTTCTTTTGTAATTGTTCATTATAACCTGATAATCAAGTAATACATTTTGAACAAGGAGTTTTCTAGGCTCAGGGCAGATGGGTGAATCCATCTGCTTCTTTTATCCATCCTTTCCATATCAGAATGACTGATGAATGCTCTTCCATGCCAAATCTCTTGCAAAATTACAAGAGTTTTTCTCATTAGGCTTATTTCTATGAATTATGGTCACATAGTTTGCTTAAAATATTTCAGCTTGTTTTACAACATCCATGGGAATTTGTTTCTGTATTTTCACAGAACTAAGTTCTTAATAGGTGCCACTATGCAGACTAAACTTTTCTCCTTTTTTTTCCCCCCAAGAATTGAATAGTGTTTCAAAGAAAAGATCCCTAGAAATACATGGGGAAGGAGAGTGATAGTAAATGGTGTTGATTTTCTGAAGTTAATTGTAGAAACTAGAATTCTTTACAGAAGGAAAATATTGATAAATTTTTTATCTTAATGGCATTATTCATATGTGAAACACAACTTTCAAACATGAATTTGTCAGTAATAAGTGTAAGAGGCAACTAAACACTTTGTTTCCTGTGTGGAGGTTTTTCTGCTGTTTAACAGATTCATTTTGTTATCTGACCTGCTTTTGGAAACCTTATCCAAACGATTATTAGGCAGCAGCAGAGTCTCTGGGTGGCTTTAGTAGCATATATGCGTGTAGTACTGACCATATTCAGTGTCTACTGATATTTGAGTAAAGAATGAATAAAGAAAATTTCTTCTTTCTGCTCACATAAACACAATTACTCTCTGCACATGCCTGTATTCATTCAGTTGCACACTGTAGGGCTAAACTACCCCATCTCTGAATAGAAGTGTAGGGCCCTGATTCCAGCTGTGTGGACTCTGTTGGCCATACCGGTGCTACATAACTTGGAGTTTCCTGTTGCTCAGAAACAGGCATGCATATATTTTTTGTTGTTGTTTTAGTTCAGTGTTGACAAGGGTTGTGTTGGAACAAATGTGGACGGTCCTCAGGCTCATGCTCTCAGAAAACGTTTGAAACTTTTGGGCCTGTCATGAAGTCATTTAGAGTTGCCTTGTCAGGCTGGGATGGTGTTCAGGAATTAATTTGAACTCAGGGTAGTCCTAATGTCTGAAGCAGCTTTCCAAGCCATTCTGAGGGGGATTAGAAGGCTTCCTGGAAGAGAGAGCTGAGGAGTGGGTCTGCATGATCCCAGTATGAATGAGAAGGGAACCATGGCCGTAGAAAAGAATTGGGAAATTGGCCGCTTATATCATGAGACAAAGNAGACAATGATCTAGCTCTAGTTACAGTGGGCTAACATTCCATTCCCAGGCTATGCCTTTCCTAACTGCCACCACCACCCCTCGAATTCCCCTTGCAGTTCTAAAATCATGTTAAAATCATCTTAACCCTATATTATCATTTGGATGAAGGAGGCTTCTCCATGAAGTAATCAAGCAACAGGAATCATGACTATAGTTAGTGTTTTTCCTGTTTCTTTTTAGAATGATACAACTATGCCTTTTTGCCCAATTTGCCATCTACCCTTACCTGTAAAGAGTAGCCATTGTAAATCACTAACACAGGCATGGTGAGAAATTGGACCGTAATTGGATAAAAGCCTTTTGAATGATTTGAGTCCTATTGGAAAGATGTTATGTCTATATAGTAGAATATATACTTTTAATAGATCATGTGCATTTGTTTCATGACCAGTAATCCCATTTATTTACAATAATGGGCCAGTTACTGTTTTTCAAGTTGCTTACTGTCTGGCTTGGGAGAATATAAACTATTGCTCTGAAATGCCCTTTTCCTTTTGTAGTTACCTGACATACAGGGTCTGGCCTCAGTGTGTATTAGGCAAGGGAGGTAGAAATACACCACCGTTAAATTATGGGTTTGTATCTCCGGGTGGTGCATGAATTCATTGTTGAAGACTGAAGAAATTAATTTTGCTAAAGCAAGAAACAACAGGACATTAAGCTACTATGCCAGCTTTAGATGTACGCTTCAAAAATTTTTTGCTGCTCAGCATTATTCAGTAATCTTTAACTCAAATTGCAGGAAATATTTGAAATTCCATTCTTACAATATCCAACAGAGAATATTAAAGAAGCATTAAATTTCAAATGCCTGAGGGAAAATGTTCTCTTGCAACACCGTGGGCATTTGGATCTCACTAGTATATGCAGTATTATAGTCTAGCATTATGCTTTACTTGGTCTAAAATGAAAGCCCAATTTTAATTCTATCTCCAAAAACTTGGCATACTGCAGTGAAAAATAATTTATTTGAATGTTGTTTTTTAATACATTGCAACTAACTTTAAAGCTTCCTCATATAACAGTCCCACTATGGCTTTTTGTAATCTGACCCTTTCATTAAGACTTCAAATATATTCCCAAAGACTTATCTCAGTGCTTTCTTCACTAATTTACAAGTTAAAAGATTCCAAAGTTACCTAAGAAGTTTTTCTCATTCTATGCAATTTTTCTCTTAATAAGACAAAACTTTAGAGTATCTTTGTAAGTATATAAAACACCAAACAGAGGAACTAATACACTTGTAAGACACAGGTAATATGCAACTCAAAATGGGGTTTAATACTATATACACACAATTCTGGTCTGGATAGTTTGGCAAACCCATTAGTGAACTTATGTCAAAAAAGTGCTAAATAAACCTGTGGGTTTTTATAACCTATACATTGTGTATTTGATAGCAAAGCTATTTTGGAATTGAATCCCCATCTTACAAGATTTGGGAGAAAGAATAAAAGTGTATCTAAAAGGTTTATAAAATCACTAGCTTGAACATACTTCTTACCATCTAAATATTTCAGTTTTGCAAGAGCAAGGACAAGTGCTAAGTTTCTGTCAGAAAAATAAGATCTGTGGTTTTTAGATAAATAGTAGGGCTCTTCTCCACCTGCTGCTGGCTTTTTTTCTGTTTGCACTTGACTGTCATAGACAGTCATGTCCAGGAGAATGTGAATATTGTGATATTTCATACCTTCATGGAGTTTCACAAGAGGCAGGTTTTTAACGGTGGGTCAGTTGCCTGTGAAATTGGACTACTGTGACTTGCCTGACAAACTAGATTGGGGCGGGAATGTGATTTAAGGACTTGAAACCTGCAGAGAGAGTTCAGAAGAGCAGCAGAATGCAGATGGTTTATTGGGTCAACATAGCTGTGTGGGACATTAGTGAAGTTTCATTAACAGTATCATTAGTTTAACTGCAGTGCTAGGCTCTGTCCTTGCCAAATGAATGTCACTGATTTCTGTAATGAAACCTGGGACTCCACTGCAGTGCTGGTGGACACCAGCTTGCCTGCTGAGGGCCACTGGTGGACTCTGAGTTGCCACATCCCTTTTCAAGGGAGCTGAGGCCTACTGAAGGTTGATAAGGTGTCTTTTTTTCCATTGTAGTTGGTCCCAGGCAGTTGTACCCAAACTTCTGAGTGAGTAGAGTGATACATTATCTTGTATTGTGTAAAATCTGAGAGATGATTATCTATTTGAATGGGCCTCTGAGAAGGCAGGAGTATCCACTGCAGTGTAATAGCACCAGCTGGTTGCATAATTTTTAGATAGAAATGACTAAACTTTTAAAAACTGCACCTGTAAAGAACAGTCTGCGTTTTTGGAGGACACTTAGGTGGTTTTGTAAATGTTGAGCCTGTCCTGCTTGAGAAATAGAAGGCTTGTAAAATGCATTAGAAATATGTGTTGGAAGAATAGGTCTGTATGGGCTTCAAAATCAGTCTTACTACATGATGTTATTTCCAATTTTATAGTCAATTTTTAAAAATTGCATTTCTTTCTTAATAGTTGTATTGACTGTTCCTTAAATAGTAGTATAAAGAAAAGCAGGCACAAATATAAAGCTGTTTCCACTCTTTCTTACCTGAGCTGTGTATTTAAGTGGATGCTTCCCAATCTATTGTTTGGCCAGTTTTTGTTCCAATAACTTGACCAGATGCAGTGAATTGCAATGAGTTGCCTCTTGCTTTTATCACAGAGTCACAGAATGGTTTGGACTGGAAGGGACCTTTGAAGTCCAACACACTGTGGACGCCTTCCACTAGACTTGGTTGCTCAAAGTCCCAGCCAACATGGCCTTGAGCACTGCCAGGGTTGGGGCATCCACAGCTTCTCTAGGCAGCCTGTACCAGTGTCTCATTCCCCCCTCAGAGTAAGGAATTTCTTCCTTATATCTGATCCAAATCTACTCTCTTTCAGATAAGAACCATTGCCCTTGGTCTTGTCACTACGGACCATCATGTAAAAAGTCTCTCCCCGCCTTTCTGATCAGCCACCCCTTAAATATTAATAGGCTACCATGAGGTCTCCCCAGAGCCTTCTCTTCTCCAGGCTAAAAACCCCCAAGTCTCCCAGCCTTTTTAAAAAGGGGAGGTGTTCCTTTCCTCCAATCCTTTTTCATGGCTCTTTTCTAGTCCGTCCCTAACAGGTCTGTATCCTTCTTTGCTGGGAGCCTCAGAGCTGGGTGCAGCACTCCGGGTGGAGTCCCACCAGACCAGAGTAGAGAAAGAGAGTCCTCCCCCTTGATCTTCTGGCCATCTTTCTTTTTATGCAGCCCAGGATACAGTTGGCTTTTTTGTTAGATATTGGAAGACTTCCTTTGTAAATGTAATTAGTACGTTGAAATTGAGACAAATTCATAATCATGTGATGTCAGTGAATGAGGTGCAGCTTGTGACACAATTTATGTGAAAGCTCAGAATATTCCTTGAACACTGCTGACGAAGTCCCCTACCTCTTAGGAGTGCTGTTAACTTTGTTACTTTTCAACTGGCTGCAGGGATCTCTTCCTGCGGAATTCAGTCTAAGAGAATTTGTACTGGAAAACTTGTAACACTGCCATTCTTTTTAAAAATACAAAATCAGGACAGCTATGAAACAGTGACAAATGACAATGGTGGCAGTTTCATTTGAATAAATACTCAGATAGTAAGCAGACCTTACTCTATGGGACTAATTAAGAATAACTTGATTAACTGACTTTTCATCAAAGAGCAAATTAAATATTTAGATTATATAGACATCTAGCTGGAATAGCTTCTTTGGCATCTCTCAGTGATGATATTTAACTTCATCAACTTTTTCCCCTTACTAAGAGGTTTTTTGATTTGTTTTCTGGGTAGAATTTTTTATATGTGATATTGGGAAACCCCTTAAGTGTCTTTTTCTGTCTCTCTCCTTTGTAATATATCAAGTTGTATCCCTATTTAGTAAATTACTTTATAATGAATAAGTGGATTTCACTCTGTCGTGCTTGTTTTCTGAATCTGATTACCAAAACTGCAACACGTTCAACTTCAGTGCGTGGCTGAACTCTCGTGCAATGACACACAATGTGCAGGTTGTTGAATATTCCTTAAAAAGCAGCCTGTAAAATATGCCACCCATAATGCCAGTGAATAAATGCCAACTTCAGCATGAATGTTCTTTTAAAATGTGCACCTTGCTGAGGTTATTAGTCACTCTGAATTCAAGGACATATGAGTGCAGACTTTGCATAAAGCTGCAGGAGTGGCATACCTGTGAAGTGCCGCTGCTTGATTTTCAGAAGATGGCATACTGTGAATTTTAAAACTCCCTCAACGTGGATGAACTGCAGCAAATGTCATTTTGTAATTGAGGCCATGTAAGTTAGTTATTCTACATGTACTTCTAACAATGAAGTTTCAAAAATCTCTTCACTGGGATCAAAGAAATGATATCATCATGAAAGGAAATACTGCAGTATTTGCTGAATAGGGCAAGGAAACAGAAGAATGAGAATTCTGCATCTTTTCTAACATATATATAATTGTCATCTGTTTCATGGATTAGTGTGAAGATTATGCTGTTGGCCTTCTGTTTAAAAGTAGAGGAATAATGATAATGGTGAAAATATTGCTGCTTCCCTTAACATGATTGTGGATAAAAAGGAAGCATCACACAGAATTGTAGCAGCAGCTGTGACTTTAATTTGAGCAAACGCAACTCAGACAAAGATTTTGAGAAAAGAAATTCACAGATAAAAGTGAGACAGACCCTAATATTGTATCAGTCCTAAAAAGACTTATGTAAAATAAAGGCTTGCATAAAATACAGAAGTTCCTTAACTTTGCTTCCCCCAGCTGCAGCCATTTAGTGGTTTTGTTTTGCTCTGCCACTTGTGTGGATGAGTTAATTTACTTGTATCTTTTACATCTGAGTAAATGGAAAGAGCCAAATGTTGCAGCTAACTAGAATGGTCTGTCACAACTCTCCTTGGAGAGAAGATATCTCCACCTTTCTCAGAATTAATGCATTTTTAAACAGTGTTCCTAACAGATGAGAGCTCCTGGATGAATTTGTGGTGGGATGACCCTGGCTGGACACCAGGTGCCCACCAAAGCCACTCTCGTTCCCCTGCTCAGTGGGACAGGGGAGAGAAAATACAACAGAAGAGTCCCGGGTCGAGATAAGGACAGGGAGAGATCACTCACCAGTTACTGTCATGGGCAAAACAGACTGGACTCAGGGAAATCAGTTCAATTTATTACCAATTAACTCAGAGTAGGCTAATGAGGAAATAACTATGTTATTCCTGAGGCAATACCATCATCACTGCTGGGCTCAGCCTTGTCCAGCAGTGCATCCCTCCTGGACCCATCTGGCATTGGTTCTGCTGGACACTGGGAAGCTTCCAGCAGCTTCCTCAGCTTCCTTCCCTGAAAGCCCCTGCTAGCAAAACCTTGCCACGCAAACCCAAAACAGAAGTGCTTAAAATAAGAAAAAAAAAAAGGAGGAAATGTGATCTTTGTGCTGGAAATTGTAGTCCAAAATTTGTAAATCATAACAATTTCTTTGACTACATGGAACCATAGAATTGCAAAAGCTGATCTATAATATAGTCACAGAAATAATGGTGATAGGTAACTGCTATGATTTTTAAAAATTTTTCTCATTCTTCTAATATTTTTTCTTTTTTTTTGAAACTTCATGAAAGCAGATTATTTGCCAGTGATTGACTGGTGCTGTAAAGGCATCCTTGCATGTCTGTCTGCAGAATAATTGTCAAGTACTAAGTTGTGTGCTGAGTACCACTGTGTCCATTATGTTGCCATTTACCTGTGGTGTAAATTGGAGCCCCATGAGAAACGGTTTGATAGAAAGAGGGGGTCAAACTGTGAACAGATTAGTAATTAAAAGATCTGAACCACCACTTGAAATTTTTGAAGTTGTCTGATTCCTTATTATTTCAGTTTTTAAATTTTATTATGTACCAAGGTAGTCAAGCTTCTGTGAGATCTCATATTTTTGAGGAAAGGAATAGAGAGAACATGCACCGTTTCAGTGGGTGTTCATAGTTTGGGGCTGCCAAACCAAGGCTATTCATGCTGACGTTGTCTTTTCAGACAATTAAGTAATGTATATTGAGGTAATTAAAGACAATTGCTTGTAATAGTAGAAAATTATTATAATCACTTTGTTTTCCAGATAACAATGCAGATTTATAATTTCTGTGACCACATCCAGCGTTTTACTACCAGAATTGACAGGGAAACCATAAATAGTTTTTATTCCATTATGCTAAGTGTAAGGGGTATACATTTATCTCTGTTTTATTTAAAAATCCATGAGCACAGGTTTCATCCTTATGTTAAATGGATCCACAGCAGTTAAACCTAAGCCCATTCTTGGTTTTCAAAAACTTTTTCATGTTTTGTCACACCTGTTGGTCACAAATCATATACACAGCTTGAATGAGAATGAACACTTTTTGAAGGTTTTAAAATAAGACTTTAAATTAATGTTGAAGTGAAAGAAAAGCAAGTTTCAAAATGCTTCCACTTTGCAGTGATTACATCAGGTAACTCCAAGCCTATTAGCACATTTGGTCACTTGTATGCTATTCCCTCATGTTCTGTGGCATTTACGGGATTCTTATAATGACATTTTTCCCTGCAAAACTGGGAGGGCCTCTGCTGGCAGAAGCTGTTATAAAAACTATTTAAAAAATAAAACAAAACACATCTTTCTTTCAACAACATAGCCTGGATGTGATGCAGTCAAGAGGCGTATTTAGTTGTCAGTAACCTGGGAAGTTGTAACAAAGTGTGCCACTTGGGCTATACTGGAGAGTTTCTATTCAATTAGACTTCCTTTTTCTTTGTTAGTCAGTGTGGCTGAAAAGCTTCATCAGGGTGTAAAGAGCAGTCATTCATATGGAGGACATTCATATCTATGTTTGTTGATCTTTGATGATGTTATCAGTTTAGAGGTCATACAGACATAGTGAAGCTGTATATGCTGTGTTGAGAATTAATGCAGATTATTTTGATACCATTCATATTAATTGTACCATTGTCAGTTTCGTTATTATGTTATGTTTTGTTGTTTTCCCCCTGGACTATTGCAGGTTTTGTCAGTGTAAATTTTGGTTATGTACATAGTACTGCCTATTTTAAAGACATTTCACTCATTACTTTAAAAACCTAAATTTTTAAGTGATGTAAAAATATCTGGGTTTTCTAAGTATAATTGCAGGGGTTTTATTTAAAGCATTTTAATCATCTCCAGTTTTGCCTGTTAGCAAGGTCCTTTTTATCCTAAGAAACTAAAAGTGAAAGACAAGCAAATGGTTTGAGATTATATGGATAATTAAGTTAATGGTCGTGAAATAGAACCTGAGGAATCAAAAAATGTGGTAGAGGAGCATCAAGATGGTTTTCTAAATGCTGAAGGGTTTGGATAGGACATGCATCAGAGTGAGTGAGGGAATCACAGCCTCAGGGGTTTACTCTCTGTCTTAAGCCAAAGCTGGAAGTACAGCAAGGAGAGGCCCCACCTTGGCCCGTTGTGTGCAGCCCTCTGACCGCAAAGCTAGTGCAGGTCACTGGCCTCACAAAGGACCTATATTGGAAGTATTAAGCAGATTCAATTCCCGAATTTCTGTCCCTGGTGAGGAAGCTGCTTCTCTGTCCTCATCTCCCAGGTTTCCTGCCGGGCTTTTGATGCTCTTTTTGCAGGTGTTAAGTTGCTATTCATGGGGCCAAGTGCTTGAGTTTGAGTCTTGGCAATAAGCCACGGGACAACCAGAGTGAGTGTCACTCAGACAACTCCTCCTTCTTTGGAAGTTATGAAAGCATAAATAGGGTCCCCTTGAAAAAGGCACCTCAGCGGAGTAGATGCTCTGACAGAAGTTGCTTGGTAGAGGAAAACAAAGCCAAGAGCACGGGGAATGTGGTGCGTTAACACCGCCATGCACTAGAGGGCCCAGCCTGCATGTAACCATTTCCCAAGAAGGAAAATAGGAGTAGGCTGAAGGAACTTCTGAGAAACTACAGTAATATTAGGTGGAGAAAGAGCTGTCTGAAGCCAACAGGGCTCAAAACAGGACTGAATATGGAGAAAGGTGATAGAGTGACAAATGCATTCAACCTGAAAATGTAATCAGACAAGCATGTTCCCCTGCTGGAAAAGGGATTTAGCAACTTTGAACTCAAAATCATGTGAGTTTTCTTCCTCCTCCTGGCTAGATTAAAAAGGGGAGTGATGTTTTTAATATTATATCATGCTTAACAAACCATTGCGTGCTGTGTCAAGTTCATTTTCCCTATCAGCTCTGGCTAAAACCCATAGCTATCTGTAGTCTAGCCTGAAGGTGACAAGAGATTTGAATCATTGTAATTAGGCACTCATCATGCTGCGAAAAGATACAACTATCTTGATGAATCAGTATGAAAAAAAAAAAGCTGTGGGTTTTTTTTTTCTTTAACTGCAGTTGGTGCCTGGCAATGTGAGAGCAGAAATGAGCTCGGCAGGAACTGAGGTAGTTTCCTCAGCATGGCAACTATTGTCCTGTTCTCTGTGCAGAAAGAGTTGAGTGGTTTTTGCCCCTTCAAGTCCTGTTGACACCTTCAAGTGTTCTTGGACCTCTCCCAGGTTTTACTTGACAAACATTTTCATGTGTGCCACTTCTTTGTGATTCTGAGAAACACAGAAAGAATTCACTTTCCGCACTTAAGCAAGAGCTATGAAATGAGTTATTGTTTGCCTTTTAGGATTGTTGCTCCAGGGCACACTTTTGCTGTGAAGTGTAAGTGATGAAAAAGTGGATCTGCCCAGGTTTGTGGTTGGATATGGCAGAAATGGGGTATAAGGAACTTTATCCCTCCGGGGAAGGGCATATCCATGCACACCAAAATGTAGGTTTTGTGGCACTTATTACAGCTGCTTTGTATTAATAATCAAATTTTGTACTCATTTTTGCCTATGTTTTAGAAAAGGTGCAGAAAAAAATCCTGAAGTACATATGGCTTTCACCAGATAGAGGTACATTGCTATTTTCACCTTTTCTTTCTGGAAACAACGAGTTACCCTTCACTCTTTTTCTCTGAAGATACTTTATCTTGTCACTCATCCATGCATCTTTCCTCAGAGCTTGGATAACATTCCTTTTGATTATTAAGATGTTGCATTTTTCAAAAATGAATCAGGGAATGCATTTATTGCCCAGTAGGTTGCCTTATGGACGGTAGAGTCTTGTCATAATCAGAAAGTGTCTACATTCAGGGTTCTAATGCCA
>WEIT01029637.1:23608-37045 GCA_013389985.1 Dryoscopus gambensis | reverse complement strand
CTTTTAATCCATAGCAAAGGTCACAAGTTTCATAAGTAGAATGGTGAGAACTTCCCTGAAGTGATGGTAGTTTTTTCTTCCTTTTTTTAAATGGCATGTGTTAACTCAGGTTGAACAAAAACCTGGGCCTGGAGGAGAAAATTGCAAAGTCCTTTACAATGTAATAGACTTTTTCTTTCTATTTTTCAACATATAAATTCTAAATATTCTCATCTTCTTAGGATTATCTTGATAAGAAATAAGCTGTACAGTTCTTGGGCATCTTTTTTTCAATGCTGTTTTCTTCTACCTCACTTGCTTTATGCAGCCCCGCTGTCACTCTGAGAACAACCATGACTATTTTAGCAAAGTTTCTAAACTTGTTAAGGACTCCACCATTTATTACGAGTCCCTCATTTGGAACATCTTCTTCAGGACCTTACTGATGAAGTACAATCCAAATTCTTTGTCTTTAATATCACGAGCCACCAATGCAGTCTTTGTTCTCCCAGTGTTGCTACGTGAGAAGCCTTCCCAAGCATAGTGCTAAGCCTCTTCCAACAAAGCGGATTTTTGGTGGGCTTTCCCCACTTTCTATCTGCCTTCACAATATTTTCTCCCTCTTCTATACACGATTAGTGAGAAATAGGAAGAATTGAGCCTTATGGAGAGGGAGTCAGGTTGACTGGAAGTAAAAAGTGGCATTTGCATTTACAGTGTGTGTTTACTGGCTTGGGACAGCATCCTGGAAGTTTCCCATCTCTGCATGTTTGCTGGCATACATACTGAGTTTGCTAAAAAAAAAGTAATAAAATAAAACTTCCTTATGCAGATCTTTTCACTTCAGGAAAGTTTCAGTGACATCTATATTTTCGCTCTTGTTTTGGTGACAACAGTGTTAATATCAATGTCATTAATATCAAGGGCTGCTGAATATCAATTATATTGGAATAAATTTTAAAGTTGTCTTTGTGCTGGGAATCATTTCTATTTAAATTGCATAAAAGTCAGTCTTTATTGTAACTTGGAGACAGAAAAAATATATTGAGAAAGCTTTGAACAGACTTTCTGATGCAGGGCCAGCTGTGTCAGTTTGTGATTAAATGAAGTGCCATGGATTTATTAATGGGACCAGTAAGACAATTATTGTTATGGCAATATTGAATGTAAACTTTTATCTCTTTGTTCTCATTGGGCAAAAAAATTTTGTAGCAGATTTGAAAATGGGAATTTCACCCCACGATTTTGTTTTATATAAATATAAAAGCATGCAGGTGTTTACAGGCAAGCAAATGGGTATAACTGGGTCTCCATATAAAATGCTGGCTTATGAGAGATATATCAAGAACTGCGTAGTATGAACGGGCACTTTGAGGCTTAAACTGCAACCAAGCAAAAATGTGCAGCCTTCCCCTTTTGTCTATAATAGGGTCGACATTGGGAACCATGATCCCTTTGATCTTTACATAAAACAGATGAAAATGCATAAATTGCTTCTAATCAGAGATGAATTAAAGGAAAATAGCCTCCCGGAGGACAAAGCACCCCAGGCACCCATCAACAGCCTTACCAAATGACAGACCTGGAGGAGACTTCAAAGTGCAAACACAACTGCCAGGGAAATCCAGAGAAATCCACCAAGAATCAAGATGCCATTTAAAAAAAAATAATAATTTTCACAGTTTACAAGTGCCCAGAACTCCCTCTTTAAGAAAAAGTGACAGAAACACACTACATGGACTTGCTTTTTAAGCCACTAAATGTTCTTTTTCTTTTAGGAGACTTGATAAAGGCCAGACTTGCTTGTTTAATTTAGTCCAAAAATGTGCTCACACATGACAAACATTGGTAATTTTAGTGTCAGGTAGGGTTTATTCCATCTGAGTGGCATATTGTTTAGAAGCTGAAGTATATGTTTTGGTGGAAGCAGATCAGACGTTTATCATAATTGCTTCCTTGGTTGTCATCTTTATTTGTCCCTGTGAACACAGGCATGGTTAACATTCCTCAGATTGCAGAAGAAGGAGGAAATGTAAATATCAGGTTTGATTTTGGAGGGGAGGGAAGGAAGATTTGAGGCAATAATTTTATTATGAGCATTTTCTCTCTGTGCAACAAAGAATAACTTTATCTCAAGTTAAATCAGAATTCAGATCCTCTTCTAGCTCAGGTAACCCATTTAAATATTATTTAGATATTAATATCAGGAATGTTAAATATAAGAAATAGGCTTGAATAAGGAATATTAATTGCTGGTTTGTTTCAAGAGAGATAACCTAAACATAATTTTTCACAAGT
The DNA here is from genome assembly GCA_013389985.1 of Dryoscopus gambensis. Taxonomy (NCBI): domain Eukaryota; kingdom Metazoa; phylum Chordata; class Aves; order Passeriformes; family Malaconotidae; genus Dryoscopus; species Dryoscopus gambensis. Next base: position 34,768 of record WEIT01029637.1, on the reverse strand, counting down.
TTGTTAGCATTCTGTTTATGAGAAGATATCAAAACTTAACATTTTTGAAGATACAGACTAACCACAATTTTATGGAGTACCAAAATACTGCTTTTGATAAAGACTGATGTATTTCCTACAATGTAAGTATTGTTTTAGGAAGGATTTTACCTGCTACCAATTGTATACTTTGCTTATTTGTTGTGTACAGCATAACATCTATATCCAAGCCCACATAAATTTGAGAGTCACTTAGCGGCATAGAAAGAACAAATGACATTTCCAGATATGTAACTGACAACGAAATTATTCAGCGGGCTGAATGATTTGCTGTAGGTGACATCAGAAATGTTGCCTAATTCGTTTTGTAAGAACTTATTTTCAGTTGCTTCTGACCTTAATTACTGTAACTGAAGTATGTTATGTCTAGAGCTCTTGATTTTTGGAAGAAGTAAAAAGATTTTTCCAGTCTGTTTAAGGATAAAGCTAAGGAAAAATTGCTGAGGACTTTCATTCTCTTAACATTTTTAAAGGCTTTTCTTGAACACACTGATATCTCTGTTCCTTGGAGCAGACATTTTAAATGGGTTTCAAAAAATTGGAGTTTGTCTGTGGCTTTGGAGACCTTCACCATTTAGCTTTCCAAAGCTTGTTTCTTCAGTGAATGCATTTGTCTCACCTTTGGGCCACTGACCCACCTGCACATGAATGAGCAGAGATTGACTCCTGGCACAACAGGCATAGCTGGACTTTCTTCACGAAGACTGATCCTGACTGATCCTATCAATAGCTGCACTGAAATGGCAGAAGGCTGTAAGGCAGAGCAGGAAGTCTGCCTTGTCCTGTCAGGTGGGATGAGAGCTACAAAGAGAAGAAAGTGAAGTCTGAAAATGAAGAGAAGAAAAATGTCTTGAATAGAGAACTTGATAGCCTGTAACAGTGCAGAGCAAGAGCCTCTCTGATTATGGACTTTTTCCCAGCATGAAAAAAGAGATCTTTGCCACAGCTTACACGGAGAACTGTCCCCTTTCCCTTAGTTTTTGCTCTGTTTCTGCCTAACAGCAAAACCTTCTCTTAAATTGGGTCATATTGCATCAACTGATCAGCATATAAAGCCTGAAAACAAAGTCAGTCATTCTTTCCCTTCGTGAGTACTTGGAAGATTTTTGCAGATAATATGCTTCAGCGCTGCTGTTTGTTTCTCCTATCTTAAACTTTTAATCATTTTGGATCCTTTGAATTAGACAGGGCCTTATGTTATTCGGACTTCCATCTGTGTCATAACTTGGCAAAGAGAAATCTCAGCTCACCCTGAGTGAAAGTGGGTGTTGGAACACAACAATAGTGCTTTCCTTCTATACAATATCAAGTGGCACAGGTACAAATTGCTGCTGCAAGGCAACACAACAGTTTACCAGGCTTTTTTGTTTTTTAAGAAGGAACTCATTTTCTTAAATCCCCTTTCTGTCTGCAAGGGAATTTTTACTATTTCTTTCATGTTTGCTATGTAAATCTACTTGGAAAGGAAAGATCATGTGTGACCATCTGCATTAAGCAATCAGCATGATGGACTCATCAAACTCTCAGCAACATCTTCAGGCTCCGCTTAAGGTGGGTTGTATGTGTTAATCAGCCAGTGAGTGTCAAATGCTGCTGCTTCTAGACTGGGCTCACAAGAGCATGAGGTGCCTCAGCTATTGGATGCACAATCTGGGACGATTTATCTTGGGATGGCTGTTGTGGGTCTTGTGCTGCCTCTGCTTTGGGAACAATTCAGTTGCTTATGTAGCAGCTCCACAGGGTACAGTTGGCAAACGAAGGAAAACTGAAATTGGTGCAAGTGCACCATTGGCACTGAGCTGCACCTGGCATCAGTGCAGGACTGTGAAATCCCAATTTCACAAGTAGCTTAGCCACTCTGCAGCAGGGTGAGAACCCCTTTGTCGCCAAGAAAAAGAGAATTAGGGGTACAACTGGTATGAGCTATTGCATTTGTCAGGCGGTAATCTGCCCTGCTCAAGAACTGGCACACTGAACTAGAGCAATTGTATCCTTTAGCCTTTCCCTCAGTCTTTCAGTACTCACATTCAAAAGCGATGTAGACAAAGAATAAACAATTTAAGGCCTTAAGTACTGCAGTGCTTGGCTGTACAGAGAAGTCCAGTTCACCACCTAGATACACCCTCCAGCAACAAAGATATTTTTAAAGGAATTTATTTACACGATTTCTCTACCTGCATGGAAATCAGGGTTTTTGCAATTGGGATTTTTCTGCTTATAAAGGATCCAAACCAAGAGTTCTTAAAAACTGCTGAACTTCTTCAGATCTAGTAAGTTTGTTTGTGTTGAACAGGAGTTGTGGTTCTGACGTGCATGCAAATGCAATTGCATTTTGCATGCAATCAATGTCAGTTCTCTCTGATATGATAATTTGATCAAGAATATGTATTCAGTTTTTCTGCTGTTCCGTATTTACTTTAGGAATTGGATAGTAGTAGTCTAATGTGAAAGGCCTTCATCCTGGCAGGCATGTGTAGTCACTGCCATGCTTCTGGGTTTTATTGTAGAAGCCCAGTCTTTAAGAGGTTTTAGTATATCTGCTTCTCAAAATACCATTCTTCTTTTTCTTCATCGTTGTCTTTGTCATCATCATCAACTTGGTTAGGAATTTGTCACCTTTATGGCCTTTCAGTCCACAGAGATGGAGTTATCATGTGGCCTTGTGTTCATTTGTGCCTAAATTTGCCATTTCATTTTCATCTGACACAGTGTGCCTCATTTTTCAAGGCTGTGACCAAGCAATGCAGAGAATTTAAATTTTCAGATTCCCTACAATCCCATTTAATCCAGGAAGGACAAAGATGTTTGTCAGAGTCTTCAGGCACTCCTTTGCCTTCAGCAGCTGAATGGATAACTATAACAGTTGATAACCATGACCACTGATAACCATTGCTCTGTCCCCAGCCTCTTCTTCAGAGAGGAAAAAAAAAGACTAGAAAAAGCTGCTGTTTACTTGCCTATAACTCACTGCAAGATATTTGGGGCATGCTGAGGTGCTGCTGCTGTCTTGGCCTTCCAGAGGAGCTGGCAGAGGGAAGGTTGTTTCCCTTTCTGACCGTATGGAGAACAAAGAACAGGCGGAACAGAAGAGCAAAGCCTGCAAGCGCGGCTCAGTCTGTGAGGAACGTGTCACTGTGAGCTGCCTCTCATTGTTCCAGCCTCTGCTGCTTATAAAAACAAGTTGAATCATCCCAGATTATAGTCTGGCATATTAATGTAAACTGTGACTGGTTGGGGTTACTCTTAATATGCCGGGCTTGTGTTTGTTCAGCAACTCTTATGCAACATCTATGGTACCAGAGTGCAGGGGGCTGAACAGTGGGGAAAAGGAATGAGTTCAGATGTCTCAGGGTAAATGACTGGTAGAAGATAGACTTGCTAGGTCACACTGTCCACTCAATTTCTACTGCTATGCTGGGGAGAAACAGGACTGTTCCAGGCACATTCTGAGATATCCTCTCCCTGTAGAGCTGTTGTGCCCAGTTGCCTCCCGCTGAAAAAGCCTTACCCATATCAGTGGTTCCCATTATATCTCTTCTGAGAATGCAGTTTTAAGAGGCATCTTTTTGGCAGCCCTGCCAGCTGACACAGCTCTCATTCTGTCATTGCATCACTAGCATAATTGCACTGGCAAACTGTTTGTAGGGTTTCTTGGTGAGCTGGTTCATGGAATTGAACTGGTTTTAAATTGAATATTTTCCTTTATGTGCCTTATAAGCAGTTGTACCAGCACAGCTGAAGGAAGATCAGCAGCTTTTGCTTTTTTTAAAGAGGTCTGTTGTCAGGATCTTTAAACTCCTGGAGCTCCTTTGAGGGTATAAAGCTAAAAAGTTTTGGCAAAAGGTGTGCAGAAGCCTACACGAGAAGGTTCTAGAAAACTGGTGTTTCCATGATACTGGTGACTCAAGGGTATGTGTGACCATTATATCAGCCTCCAATACTGTGCAGTGGAATCCCTTGTAAATATCTGAGGAAACATGTAGGTATTTTTTGACAGAATTTACCTTTATAAATTCTGCCTTTATTTATATTGAGCAAATGTGACTTGAGTATAGCCAGTAATATAAGATACAGCTTTTTTACAGTATAAAAGATACAGAGTTTTTTTCATTGTTGTTTGTTTGGGGTTTTTTAATGAATTACATTAAGATGAAGAAGAAAATAGCAGGTGGAAGAGTGGAATAGAGAGGAGGATTGCACCTGAAGCAAGGGTTAGGTTTGTGAGGAGGAGCATATGAGATGTAGGAGAACCATTAAGATTGGGAAAAGTAAGTTATTCTGAATCCCACAATCCAGTGTACATTGGATTAGGCCTGGGAATAACAGGATGCTTTTACTGGAAATGAGGAGCCTGAAAAGCATGGCGCACAATGCCTTTAGGAGGGTTCTCAAAGGATTAGGTACTGCCAAATCAGCATTGAGAACAGGGACATTGGAGCATCCGAAGTAGAAATAGAACTTTTGTGGATGTTATTTACTAAAATGGATTTCTTTTACAGAATAGTTGTGAACAACATGGTTGTTTTTTCCAACAAAGGCCACAGATTTTTTTTTTTAAGGTCCAGCCTAGATATAGCCGTGGGCGTGTTTCAAAGATCCTGTAAAATGTAAGCAACTGAACCATTTTTTGCTGCAAAATTACCTCACGTTCCACTTCCAGAAAAGAAAAGTCAGCCTGGTGAGGACTTACTTGTATTTCAGCACACACAGCTGAAAATTTGCAAAGTTATTCACAACTTCAAGTAGAGTTGTAAGATTAGTAAGGTGGTTTGCCACTTCTGAATGGCAGGGCTGCCACCCTGCCCATAACAATAAAAGTTTGGGCAGTGGATGACACATTTTTCTAATATTATAATGTCTGCCTTTAATCTTTTAAGTAAACATTTTTTCAAGACATACATTTTTGAACTATCCATTTCTTGGATAATGGTTTAAGATAAATACATGTGTAGTTTGATTTTCATTAAACCAAGCAGGCAAATCCCACGTTAGAGACAATTTAATTGACTTTAACCCCAAAATAGGTCATCCATCAGGATCTAAGCATTTCTTTTGTATGAAAATAAAACAGGGACTAAATTAAAAATATGCTTGCAGAGGTTGTATTGTAGATAACTTTAGCTATGAAAGACACAAATTAAAACTGGCAGAAAATGGGATGAGTCTCATTTGAAAGAAATAGTTATATTTTATCACATATTTATATATTAAAAAATAATATATTAAATATTTAATCACCATATTTGATATGTTTGTATTGAAGTAAGTTTATTTTTCATCCACTGTGAGTGAAAGGCATGAAGTTGAGATCAGGGTAAGGATTGGAAATTAGTATTTGAAACACAAGGTGGTGCCATTGTGTAAAGTTGTGCTTCTGTGGAGTTTCTGAAGGCAGTGAAGGTGAAAACGGTGTTTAAAAACTTGTGATAAATGTGTACAGAGAAGTTAGCAGTTTTAAATGAAAGATTTGTAGCACAGGATGAAGGGGAGTGTGCCTGGAGTTCTGGTTTTGTGATACGCAGAAGGAAAAGGGATCTCTCAGGGAATAGCTGTGTGATAAATTGATGTTTTATTTTGACTTTAAGTCTGCTTGCAAGTATTTTCCTTTTTTGGTTTCAAAGGGGGAGAGAGAACTTAACTCACAGTGTGAATCTAGGAACCATCTCCTAGCAGCTTTATACTGTGAATATATCAAAACAAGCTTCCCTTGTGTTACTTCAAATACACCCTAAAATGCCTTAGGATTAAAGCAATCATCTGTAATACAATATCTGTAGCTCATCGTTGATTGGCTCAAAACATGAAATACAGCTTTTTTTTCTTGGAACAGTCAGTGTGTTTCCTTCATTGTCTGCTTTACCAAAATTCTGCATTCCTTGTCTAATCCTGAGATATTAAAATAATTAAGTGGGATAGTCACAGTTTCCCTAATGAAGCATAATTGAGCTTTGGAATACTTTGATATTAAAATTAAAAAGAAAATATAAAAATGGATTTGCTGAGCATATGCACATCATTCCTATATATTGTTCCCTGGTTTGGGCAGTAACTGGGAAGCTGGCTTGCCTAAGGACACTATGGCTGTCCTGCTAACAGTTTTTTAGCCTGCAAATCTTTATCACAAAGTCTGTGCAACTCTGCTTATTGCATCTGTGAGAAGAGTCAGCTCTAACCAAAGTAATCATTATAACTTTAAGGTGTGAAAATTTGATTGCATCAGTGTTTATTCTTTTAGGTAAAGTGGTAAAAAAAACTTTTGCAATAGCCATTCAGATCTGGTTGCTGTTTGTAAATGATACATTTTTAATTAACTTGTTGGGTGAAATGTGTTTGACTTTATTCAGCAAATGCTATAGAATGATTGTTCCTATTGAGTCAGATAAAATATGCTTTATATATTGTGCTTTGTTACTTAAACATATCAGGTCCTAATAACAATTTATGTGACCTAGAAAACACCAAAGACTTGGCATCAATTTTCAAATTACTTCTTTCTTTCAGACCAAGAATCCTGTACTGTAATAATGTCTTACACACAGGGTTGCTTATTATAGATGTTGCATGCACTTTAACTGCTGTGCAAAGCACCTCTCCCAGGTAATTACACAAACATATTCTCAATTAATATGACTTGTGTTAGCGTGATCGAGCAATGGAATATTTTTTAGGTGTGTGTTTTGCAATCCTGAATGAAGGCTGACAAATACGGAATGTGGTTACTAAATATCTCACATCTCAGGAAGAAATCCTTGGAAAGGACAAAAGCCAGCACAGTTGTGAGACTTCATGGCAATGAACTACCTTTAAAAGTGCTCAAACATGTATTGATGCAGGAATTGCAGTATCCCAGGCTCTTCCTGATCCCTAAGGATCTGCATAGTAAGGTGTTGTCAGATATGAAGAGCACTTGGGGGAACCGGAATAGTTTGTTTACTCCATGTGGAGTAACTTGACTCTGTCGAAGTGAAATGCCTCTCTGTAACTTCAGCCTGTTGGAGTGATGTATTTTGTGCTCCCTGCTTTTGTAATTTAACCACGGGGTATCCTGGAGGTAGGACCTATCGTGCAATGTTGTGCTACTCAGTTCCATGCTGTGGATCAGTTGTGCTTTTTTTATGTGGTTGTGCAATTCTTCATGTGTCAATGCCTGGAATACTTGCAGAAATTTTGGTATTGGGAATGAAGCTGGAAAATTTATGGTTCATTAATTTTCCATTTTGAACTGCTGTAAGGCAGCACAGAGCATATGTCATAGATCATGATAATCATTAATGGAAATGAGATTGTGCATGTTTAGTCATGTAGAGAGATGCTTTTGGGTCTGTGATTTCATAAAACTTTTGAAGTTATGGCCATACAACTACTGAAGGAGTAGGAGCAGGTAGATGAAAAGGTTCCTTCCCCAGGACATTTATCAGAAGCTGCTTTGTTTGGTGGAGTGCTGCTTAAGGGATAGATCAGCTGTTGCTGATATGCATGAGGAAGCAGTGTAATGATGCACAACTGGGATGACCAGTGGTGGAAGCATAAATTCAATGTGACATAGGCCACTGATCATCTCTGGACTCATTCCGGTGAGTTAGGTAGACAAGGGAGTTCCTGGCAGTGCCAACAGGCATTTTGCCATTCCCATCTGAAGCTTCCCTCAGCTGCAAACCAGTTAATATTGAGAAACAGCTGTTGGGACTGCTGTGGAAATTTCTGATACTTTTAGGGAGGAGGCTGCTGTGAAATGCAACAGCAGTGGGGATGTTTCGTAAATAGAGCGTTCAATAAATTTAAGTGATACTGGGTAGGCAAAAATGCCTATCCTCTCCCCTTCTCCCATTACCCTATGCAAACAAAAATCTTGATGGGAAAAAATATTTTATAGGATGCCGCAAGCAGACAGCATCAGGTATGGACAAATATACTTAAGGCCTCCAGCTGATACTGCCCATGGGAGACAGTCAGAGGAGAGCAGATGTCAGCAGTTTAGTCACTATGGATAAACCTGTGCAAGGTGTATTGATACTGCACCATGTCTTGAGGCAGCTTCCAGGAGACGGTAAAGACTTGTGCTCTGAAAACCACTGGACAAAAAACCTGAGATAACAGTGCTGCTGGCACTGCCCAGATGGCATCCCTCTCTGGAGAGGCAGCAGTGGAAAGGGAGCACCGGCTGTGCACCACTGGGAAGGAAATGCTGGACGTGGCAGTAGGCATGCCACAGTCTTTGCCTTTTGCTTTCTCGTGAGCTGAAGGTATGAGAAAGATGTGGCTGCGGTAATGTCTGTGTTTCTCATACTACTGAAAGGACACATTCCTGCTCGTCTTTAAAGAGAGGTCTCAGCAGGTCTACATAGTCTTGGAGGGTGCACAGGTATGGATACAAGACCTGCTCATATGTGAAGCAGTGCAGTGAGTGACAGGCTGCCTGAAGAGTAGGTAGGAATGTGTCTGTAAAACCAGAAAACCAACAAACATGCTCTATAAAATTATTCCTTTTCATTTACAGTGACATAAAACATCAAAAATTTAGCTCAATTAAAGTATGAGGACATCACTTCAGGGAGGCCAGCTTAAGTGCCCTATCTGTTTGAATGTCTTTTTTTAGACAAACCCTGTGTTCTGGTGATTGCCCTTCCTCATAGATGTGTGGCTTCACTAGAGCCATACTCATTTGGCTGAGTTTTCCCATGACTGCTCAATAATAGTACAGAGGGAAACCCACAGAGAATTAATCCAGTCATGGTTGTGCTAATTTCCAAAGAAGCAACTGAAAATAAGGGGAGTTTGTAATAAATGCAATATAAAACCTGTTTACATGACTGATTCTCCTCCCCACCCCCACCAGTCTGACCTTACCTCATTCCAGATTTCCCAGTTCTAGCTGAAAGCATTTTTGTGAAGAATGCTACCAGGAAAATTCCCTTTTTTATCTTTGGTATGAAAGACTTGTATGAAAGACCTTTCAATGGAAAGGGGGAATCTGTCTAAATGTGTTGCTATTGAAAGAGGATTGGTTTATGGTTGCATAGTTTGATATTCTTAGGGGGACTACACATTTAATCTTTGATCTAGAAATGATTTCAAGAGTCTGCTCATAAGCTAAAAGAATTTCTATCTAAATGTGCCATCTTCAGCACCAGGTATAACCAGAAGAATTGTATTTTTTTCTGAGTGAGTTTTCTCAAATATGGTTTCACTAGATAATTTCAGGGGGTTCCCTCTATCTTCATTTAGCTGCTATATTATTTTCAGATAAAACAATTTGTACAGGCTCCATGTAAAGGATTTTTTGGTTCTATATTCACGGAGGAAGTAGAGTGTCCTCTTTGAGATTATAGTGGTGACACCAACACACTGTTTCCAGGGCAGGTGCATAAAATTGGGTATTATACCTAATATATTCCAGTCTGATCTCCAAGAAGAGTCATTATAAGGAAGGTAAATCTTTATGTATGAAAAGAGTGTTACTGAAGATTTATTCCAAATTTTAGCAAGTGAATATGATTTGAAGCAGTTGTTTTGGCCCTTTTTTTTTTAAGCTGTCGTTGAACTTGAAAGGATGAGCTCAACTGGGAAAGCAGGCTTCTAATTAATATTTTAAAAATATTTTTAAAGGGTATATTCTTGCAAATGGGAATAGAAAAAATGATGGCAATATGTCCCCCACCCCTGCTTTTCAAAAACAGAGGGCAGCTGCTGGTTTTGGTCCCAGAAGCCCTTCACACCTTCATATTTTCATAGTCAGGGTAACAAACATCCTCTACCATCTTTACGCAGTGCCTCAGTCACTGCTTGCGGAGACTTCTGTTGACCCAGTTGTATTTTGGCTTTTTGGTACGTATATAGGATAACATCCAATTCTTTCAGACTACTGAATGTCCTTAATAGCCTGTATATTTAGTGTATACATATAGTAATAATCCTCTATATCTTCAGAAATATAAGTATAAATACATGCTGTTCTCAATGACAGTGAATACTGTTCAACCAGTGTTTGTTTAATGATGAGAAAAATCCAATTCAATCTATATATTATTTTTGTAAAATATGCAATTAACTAAACTCAGCCTTTATGCAGTAAACATGCACTTTGGATAATCTGTTCAATGAGAATAATGCAGACATTACACTCATCCTGATATGTAGAAGATGATCCGTGGGGGGAAAAGATACATGTGCATAAGTCAATTATTTGAGAATAGAGTCCTTAATTTCTTCAGGCTCTATAAAAAGAATTTTGGCATCTGCACATATTTATTTTAGAGATATAGGGGTAAATCTTCAGCACAGAGCATGGGGAGTTAACCATGGAACATTCATTAATGTTAATGGGATTTCTATGGCTAATTCCCCACACTGAAAATTTAGCCCAAAGAGATTTGAAAAGTGATGTTGAGAAGCAAGTTGGTCGGTTAGTCTCATTACTCTCATGTTATTAACTGCTCTATCTGCCACTGGCTTTGTATGAGCACTGAGATATTATACTTAACAGTTAATAATAAAGGGCTGTCTGCTAAGTACACATTCTAGTGTGGATGTAAAATAATGCAGTTGTATGAGCAAATTTTGGAATCTTTCCTTTAAAAAAACCCTGTAAAGCCATAGAATAGAAGGGGTAAAATACCTATTAAGGCATATTTTTAGACGGCAGAAATGGTTTACATTTCTAGTACAGCTTTAGCACTAAAAAGGATTTTTTATTTTCTTACGTAGTATTTTACTATTGGGATGCAACTTCAGAGTTGCATGGCCAACTTGAGCAGGGGATTGGACCCAATGACTTCCATGTTCCTTCTAGGATAAATTAGTGCAAGATTTAGACTTAGTATAGTATTTTTCTTAAGGCCTTTTTGGACTTGTTTTCTTTTGTAAAAGTTAATTGAGATAAGGGAGGAAATTCAGTTTCTGTTTATCCTTAAATTTTGAAGAATGGTTGGAACTTGGGAAAACATAAAAAGCTATTTCATCTACTAAATGGAGAATATTATTTTGAAAGGAAAGACAGGCTCCAATAAAAAAAGTTTATCAGATTCATGATGCTCTTTTTCTGTGTTAAAGGATATGCAACAGAGAATGTATGTGAAATGTGAATATGAGTGTGTGCATACATATATTCACTATTTCTTAATT
>WEIT01029637.1:901-23486 GCA_013389985.1 Dryoscopus gambensis | reverse complement strand
GCCATTAGAGGGTGCTTCTGCACCAAGGAGCTCTCTTTCCTTGAAAACCAATTGACTTAACTTTAAGTATTTGTAGATTTAACACGGAATCATTTTATGTTTCCTAGAATTACCCATTTTCTTCTTTAATTTGCATTTCTTTGTGAACTACTATTCTTGGAATTCAGAGGATTAAGATGCAGATAACTAAAGGTGATTGAGAGAAGGTGGAATGATTCAAACCAGCAAAATTATAACATTTCATAATTGTTACTATAAAAACAAAAGAAAACATACATGGACCCCATGCAAGTGAAAAATGGGCTGATCTCTTCCCCAATTAATGACAGAGATGAGCATCTGTACTTTATAGCACTTGCCACATTATTACTGCCTTGTTTAGAAATAGATTCGTTCATTATAACTCCACTGCATATATTTGCAGCAAGAATAGTAAAATAGATGCAGTTTGCAAATTTCTGCCATTGCTAGTAAAGATTTAAAAATAAAACTCTCACTACCATACAGCTGGAGTTTTTTTCTCTAAAATCATCATGATTCCTCATTTAGTAGCAAACTTAAAAATGTCTCTGTCTCTGCTGTAAGAATGTGCAGGCAGCAGAGCAGGGAACAGGATTTATAGCCATTTGTCCTAGGAATACAAATTTAAAGCCTGCACTTCTGACCCAGGACATTGGTGCAAGGTGAGTGAAGGAGAATGGAAATAAAAATATTTCTATGAGAAAATTCTGCTGTTATGGAATCAGTTCCTAAGACTGATTGAATAAAAGCCATTAAAATTCAAAAGTGGAACATAGCACAAAGCAGTACATCTCAGTTCTATGCCCAGGAATGGTCACAAGCAGTCAGTAAAGAAATCTGCCACCTGCAAGTCTTTGTTAAAGCCAGCCTCTGGAGATGGTGATTCTGAAAATACTTGTCCCAGAGAAGTTGATACATCTTTGCACTAATTTTCAGATTCAAGGTAAGGATTTCTGATATCCAACTGCTTTTGAAAGCTGCCCAAACTTCCAAAGGCCTTCCCACAAAAATGTTGGTTGACAGCTGGAGAAACTGGCACAGAGCTTGGAAAGGAAAGGGATCAAAGCCTTATTCAGGAGCTTCTTAAGGAGCCACATAGCTTCCTAAGACTTAGAAAGGGTAGCCAAATGTCCCTGCAGGCATAAGTGTCCACATCTTTATTGCACNNNNTTATTGCACCAGTATATGCTGATATGCTCATAGCAGCGTATTTGTACAAAGGGCTGCTGGTACTGCTGTCTCCAGTTTCACATGTACAGCACATGATAACTTTTCTGAGGTTGTGAGGACCTTTCTTCTCAAAAGCCAATGTTCACGTTGCAAGAACACTTGGAATTAAAATGGGTGAATCTTGATGACGTCATAGTCACTAACAACTTGGGAATTTAGTATTTGCATATATATTTAAGTAATGTGAATTTCAGCATCAATGGGTATGCTTTGTGAAGCTGACATGCATTGTTGTATAACTAATTTAATTCTAATTCTTCCAAGAGANTTATCTGTTAAAAGGTGTACATTTTTGCTTTAGTGCCTGCACTGTCTAGTTCTGACTCAAGTAAATTTGAGAGTGGAACCTAGGCAAAAGTAAAACATCTTTCTTTAGCATGGAATGAATTATTGGATACTGTGAATTACTGGATATTGGATATCCTGTTCTTTCTATATAAAATTTAGACCCTCTGAATGAATACACAGGTAACTGGAAGCATGTGAGCGCTTTGAAGGTATGGGGCATTGAAAGTTATGTCATGTGTCATTTTAAAGGTAGTTGTTCATCAATTTTCAAAAACATTTTTACATGGGACCTATGAAAACAATATAAGAAGATACTAAGGAATTCTGTAATGCAACAGTTTATAGTGCTTGCCCAGCAAACTTCAGCCCTAATCTGATGTGTTTGGCACTATCCTTGTGCAAATCAGAGTAGTGTCATACCTTGGAACAAAATACTGGTGTACACAATCCTCCCACTAGGAGCTTGGACCAGTCGACCCAGCAGTAGTTTTTCTTCTGAGCTGAATGATAACAGGGTCCAATTTTAAGTTACAAACTCTTTGAAAATGAGCTACATGGATTTTTCTGCTGGTAGCATATTTGAGTAGCTGTTGTAAATCACTGGTTGAGTTCACAACTGGTATTTTAAAATTAGAACCAGGTAACAATGACTGATTAATTGAAAACAGGGAGTCTGTCTAATCTTATACTTTAGTAAGTTAATTATACCTTCTGGTATTATGCTTTATCATTTTAACAGGATTGATTCCTTCAGTAAATATTTCTTGTATTAACAAGAGCTGCTTCATATGACTTTTTTTCCCAATAAGTACCATAAATTCATTAGTTAATGATGAGAGTAGAGCATATAAGCATTGTAATGAAAAGAAAGGATAGAGGAACAAATACACTGGATATTTTAACTCGTGACTAAAGATAGTAAGGAGACACATATTCTAATTCAGTGTATCTTGTCTCCTTCAAATCTATCCACTAGAAAAACACCCTCAATACATAGCTGGACCAGTAAGACAATAAGCCTGAAGCCAGAGAACATATCACCAGTATTATCTGAAAAAATAGGGAAAATAGGGGGAACCAATTCACATTTCTTTCCATAATTTAACTATGTGTTGGGAAGATGCTGCAAGCTAGCTGGTTGTTTCTGAAGTATTAAGAGTTGCCTAAAAATCCATTTTACATTTCAATTTTCATTTAATATATAATACCTACAGCTTCCACCACCACATTATTTTACGGAAGCTAAGATGAACTACTGGTTCATACCAACCAGAAGGTAGAGCTCTTGCATACATGAAACTGGAGCTGGCGATTGAAATGGCCTCTCCATCAGTATCAATACCTAGTATATCAAGTAAAGCTACTGTAATGTTCTGCTTTTTCAAGCAGATGAAGCTAATGATAAAGTGGCACCTAACAGTATTTATCCAATGGTGATAGTATTATTAGCAAGAGGAAAGTTTTCCTTAAAAGTGTTGGATGCTATCCATTATGTGCGTGATCTCTTGCAGATCCTAAAACTTGATTGGTCTTTACTATCGATACTCAAATTTATAGGAATGGTGCTGGAAGTTAGTAAATCTATTGTCGTTATGTTGTAGGACAGCTTTGAGACCAAAGCTGTTTTAAATGCTGGGCAAAGGCAACTGCAGGGATCTTACTGACAGCTGGTCTTACTCTGCTCCCATAAGAGGTAGAATGAAGCTGATCTGAGCTTTTGACCCTTTTGGACCTATCTTATTTGCATCTTTAATGAGGTATTTTTCTGAAGCTAGCTGTACTTATAGACTGGTTATTTTACTGTCATGGTTCTCTCAAGGGTGGTAGAATAGTTTGTAGTTCAATATTAAAATCTGCGAATATTTTAGTTTATATACAACCCCCCTGCTCAACAGTTTCACTGTAATTATGAAAATGCTTAAACAAATGCATTTTTTTCTTCAAAGTTATTTTCCCTATTGCATATCTGCATAATTACAACACAACATAAACTATACTGTAACATTACAATCAGGATTTAATTATTGTAACATGAAATTTTCATTTTTTTTCTAGCTGCAAAGGTGAGTATGGCTTAAAATTGAAAAAATACTAGTCTTTTTCATAGAAACTTGTTTGAAGATCATAAAGGAGTACAAAAGAAGAAAAGCTTTTTGTTTGTGTTTGCAATCAAGTCTTTCTTAAAAGGAAGTCTGACACACAGGCATTGTAGGTTTTTTTTAATATTACATTGAAGAAACCAAGATACAAGTCTCACTGGATTAACTAGAATTCAAGTATAGCAGAAAAAAACCATTTAAAAATAAATGCTCACAAACAAGAATCTCAATGAGCCTTGCAAAAGGCTATTCAAAGGTGATTTTCAAATATTAGTAAAGCTTAATTTATTGCTTGCCTAATTTATTGTCTGCATCTAAACAAAATAGGTCAACATAAAATAGCTACTGGAAATTATTTAAATGTAAAAACATTCTAAAAAGGAATGCAAAATCAACATTTAAAGATGCTGTAGATCTAAAAATAATCCATTTGTTCTAGTAAATTTATTCAACTCATACAATATACTTAGAAATACATTTCTATTTTTTAAAGGCAGCTTGCAAATTTGCAAGATTTATAAATGAAAAAATGTGTTTACTAATGTTCTTTAGAAAATTCTTTAAACACATACTCAGTGGACATGCAGAGGTATAAAATGTTGAAGGCCAAAGCTGTAGAGTTCAGCAAGAAATGACTTGGTACTGCACATAAATGGAAAACTAAATAGTTGTTCGTGCTATATTTTCTGATCACTGTATATTTCATAGCAGCCCATGCTGCAAGGCAGCTGATGAACTAAGATGCCAATGCAGAGAGGCATAAATGGAAAGGAACAATTTAGGTCTGCTGTCTACAGCACTGCTGTAAACACACACCTTTACATCATAATTTTCAATGAGAACTAGTGTTCTAAGTTTAAAGACCTGCCAATATAAACTTCCTTGTAAACAGGAATTGCAAAAATGGTAGGGCAGTGGAGCAAGGACTTTTCCTGTGCTTAGATTATTTGCAGGTCCTTCCACCTTCTTTCTGCTTAGCTTACAAAAAGAGAGATTTTGTTTTCTTCTCCTTTGGCTGATGATAAGAAATAACTGTTACAAAATTTTATGACCTACTGACCTTTAGTATTGAAAAATTGGGTTATTTACAACAGCAATCACTATCTAAAAGAATGTCGTAAAACAGCTTGACATTTAGTACTTCTGTAATTGCCTTGTGTCATGTGTCAGCACTGGATATCTGCAGTTTGGATCACTTATCCACTATCTGGTTTATATAAAGGCCTTCAGGGTCTTTATCAAAATGTGTATATGAACTTTTCAGTCTGTGAAGTAAAAACCCCAGTCAATTATATCTATTTTCTGTGACCTTCTTAACTTTTCACACCCACTCTGTCTGAGAGTTGTTATAGATTGTAATACTTGCCTGCAGTATCAATTGGAGAACGGTTCTTAGCTTCATTAAGGTTGTCAGAGGTGTGGCTGATACATAAACTTAAGTGTCTTCTTGACAAATGACATTACCTCCCTCAAATTAATTCTGCTGCACCATTGTTAATCTTATTATCTGTTCAGTTAATCAATAGCTGTCTTTCGAAAGAGCGGACCAATAATGTGTACTGGAAGTGTGTTTCTGAAGGCAGGAGCCACGGCAGTGGGGCGGGAGAATTCAGTTTCTGATCCTGTCATCTTCTACTTGAGTGATAACTCAGCAAAAACTGGGCCTCAGTTTTGACACATGAACAATCAATTCGGCAGCAACAAGTTACCCTCATACAGATTTTCTGTAGAATTATTGCACATGTCCTTGAACTTCAGCACCCTCTATCTAGTAGACAAAGTTTTTAGTTCAGAGCTCAGAGGATGAACTGGACAGCTGTCTAAGCCAACAATTCCCATTCTGAATAATGGCCCATGTGCCTTTTTGCTCAATTAATTGTGTAAGAAATAATTGATATCAGGTGGACATAAAGTGTTTGTTCTGTTTTGCAGAACATTTTTTACAGCATTTACAGATTTTCAGTGTTCTTACTTTGTGTCAAATAGTCTTAATGTTCTTCAGGAGCTATATGTATATTTTATAGTTAAATATGTAAATATATTAAAGTATGAAAACTCAGTAAGTAGAACTGTCATTGCAAAAACGAGGATTATTTTCAGGCTCACAAAACAATAAAACAAACCTCACAAAAATAATTTAATGGAACATGATACAACTTCACGTCAGCATATGAGAATAAATTTACAATGTATAATTTTCATGCCAGAATTCTTGAGTTATCAGATAATGTATTTCCTTTCCATGATTATTCTACAAGCCATATTTAGGCCTTTCTTACAATAGAAGTTTCACTGTATATTTAGAAACAGACTGCTCTTGTGTGTTGTTCACCCATCTACAAAATAGTTTTCCTATTTAGATCGGGGAAGTTAGAATAATTAAAAGAATTTGCTTCATTCATGTGTTTGGCAAAAAAATTCTGCATCATCAGAGTCTGAAGAGCAAAAAGTAGCAACAGTAAATATTTGCCTAGAGATTCAGATGTATGATAGTTGATCAACTTTTTATTTGTGTTTGTTGAAAATATTCTTAAACCAACATTGTAATATGAATTATTATGCGCTGAATAGGTTTAGAGAAGCATGCCTGTATTTCTACTTCTTGAAATCAGAGGTTGGTCTTAGTGACAGGGGATCTGATTTTCATTTATACTACAAAATCTACACTTCTTTTCCAAGTGGAAAAGGGATTTAAAGGAGAAGTAAATGAATATGAGAATGAAGCCCCCTGTGCTGCTGGAGATAGCCAGGATCTCAGGCAGGGGGATTCAGTGGCAGGAGCAGTAATTGTGAGAAGGGACGGGCCTAGGCTCAGAAAGCTGCAGGTGAGGGGTCGGAACTCAACAAGCATCTAAGAGAAGGGAGGAAAAGGAAGATGAGCCCAAGCCTGCTTGTGGAGGGGAAGGTGCAGTGGAAGCAGGGGTATCGGGGAGCCAATGCAGTGTAAGAGTGGGGGCTACCAAAGCCAGCTTGCAGTTGCCATTACAGAATGGATTAATAGCCCTTTTGGTACAAATTTGTGTTTGCTGATCAGGTCAGGCTTTTGCTTTGTGTAGCCACAGCATTTTTGATCTGATCAGGAGTGGTAGAACAGCATTCACTGTTGTGCTTAGCCACAGTCTCACTGGAAATGAGACTTCAACCCAGGTGCTGTTTGTGAGGCACTGCAGACTTCCAGTGATGGTACAGGCATCTCAGGCTTTGCCAATACAAAGTGAAAGATGGAGACTATAACCTCTACGTACCAGAAAATAAACCCAAGCTTCTGCAACTCAATGAATGAAACATTTAAGAATGCAGTCCCAATAGCGTATCTGTCCCTGATATCCATAGAAAGGAGGGTAGATCAGAATGCCATTTTTGCACCCATTTAACTTCTAACCTAACTAAAATTGTGTCGCTCTGTGCTATTTCTACAATGCCTTACATCCAAACATTTGTGAAATTTAAAAGTGATGTGACCAAAAATTCAGAGCAGGTCTTACCACTGAGCCAAGGCCTGATTGGACTCCTGTAGTTAGTAAATTTCTACACAGGAGCAAGGGACAGTTCACATGTGCCCATCTCATGCTCTCCTCTAAGCACTTGGGCCAGTGTCACAGATGAGAACTTTGCTAGATCATCCAACTGGGCACAAAACAACATTCCCCAACAAGTATTAATCTACAGAAAAGCAATCAGGGCCTGAGCTGTTCCTGTGTGTTCCTCAGTTCTGGTGCACAGAGCCTTTCCTTGTGCCCACCTGCAGATTGGGTCAGCATTCTCATATTTTTGACAATTTATTTTGTGAGAAAACAAATCAGATTACTTCTAACTAATTTAGATCAATGGATTAAAAACTTAAAAAGGTTAGACAGACACACAGACATAATCATCATTTTCTTAAGAAACCAAATTAAAACTATCAATATATGTGTATAAATTAAGCATTTTCCTGTAATTGCTGTGCTGGTGACATTTGGTGTAAAAACTTGTAGCTGTGGAGATAGAATCTGGATTGTTTCTGCTTAATGCCAGAATACAAAATGAAATTTTACAAATTCTCATGATTTTACTAACTTTATTTCAGTATGTGTTTTATTATATATCAAACAGGCTATGGCTTCATACAACTATAAAAGGCTGAAGCCTGTCTTGTAAGATTGGGAGAATATTTTACAATTTTTATCTGTGGGAATATGATAGAGAAAAAATTTAACTGGTCTATTTTTAAATGAATAATTACACTAAATTTTAAGTTGATGTAGCTAAAAATGTAAAAAATAGTATGTCTAAAATTTTATGTGTTTTACACAAAGAAATTTTTGTATCAACATAAAGCATACAGCAAGTAGCTGCTGATCTGATGCAGAGAGTTCAATCTAAACTTTAACTTCTAGACTCAAATATTACATTTTTGAATCATACTTGTGCTGCAGGGAGTTTCTCTCCTTGGTGAAGGAGAAATTGGTCACGAAGAGGAAGAAAAAACAGGCAGTGATTTGTACTCCAAATACTATGTCCCAGAAATAGAGAAGTTGTTGTAGGATGACTTGATGACTTACCTTGTTTGGTGAACATTAGGTGTCTGAGTTAAAAATTAGCCATTGTGAGTGAGCTGTAGCAACACCAGAGATTGGATGTTAACCTTTGCAAGATGGAGGAAGGGAGGCAGAACAAAGATTGAGGGTAATCTGCTCTGGCGTCTATAGCTAGTAGAGCTATTGTGTAATCAATCCAAAATCAAATTTAAAAATATGGGTTTTTGTGAATTAGACTTCATTGCAGCTATTACATTTTCCATTTCTCTGAAAAAAATTCAACCCATGGAACATGAAAGCAGTCCGGATTCTGCGCCTGGGATGGTGCAGCCCTGGAGGTACAGACTGGGGAATGAGAGGCTGGAGAGCAGTGCCATGGAAAGGGACCTGGGGATCCTGGTCAATGGCAAGTTGGATATGGGTCAGCAGTGTCCTGGCAGCCAGGAGGGCCACCCGTGTCCTGGGGGGCATCGGGCACAGCATCACCAGCTGGGCAAGGGAGGAGATTGTCCCTCTCTGCTCTGTACTGGGGCGGCCTCACCTCGAGTCCTGGGGACAGTTTTGGGCACCACAAACATAAAAAACCATTAACCTATTAGAGAATATCCAAAGGAAGGCAATGAGGATGGTGAAGGGTCTGGAGGGGAAGCCGTGTGTGGAGTGGCTGAGGTCACTTGGTCTGTTCAGCCTGGAGGAGACTGAGGGGAGACCTCAGTGGGGTCTTCAACATCCTCACGAGGGGAAGAGGAGGTGGTGACCAGTGACAGGACCTGAGGGAATGGCCTGAAGCTGAGTCAGGAGAGGTTTAGGTTGGATATTAGGAAAAAGTTTTTTACCAAGAGGGTGATTGGTCACTGGAACAGGTTCTCCAGCCTGCCAGGGTTCAAGAATCATGCAGGGCCAGGAGCTGGACTTCGATGATCTTTGTGGGTCCCTTCCAGCTCAGGGTATTCTGTGACTGTGTGATTCCATGGAATAGGAGAACACAAAAGGGTGGCCTGTGATGATTTTTATAAAATAATTCCTGGTATTGTATTATTTGCCAAGAAATTCTGACGCCATGTTAGTAGTGAAAGTGGATTCTGCAGTGTTTTCTTTTATTTGGGCATTTTGTCCTATAACCTCTGCCCAACCCCACACCTGAAGCACCTCATCTAGTACATGTACAGATGCCATTGCAGCAGTTTTGTGACTTTGTCGTGGCATGGAGGGACCTGCTCCTGACTTTGTATTTTACCTTGCTTCCACTCCTAGGAGTGCGCCCCAAACCACAACAGTATTTTGGAGGGGATCCCCCTTGTTTACTGCTCTTTCACTAGGAACTGGGTCTCTGGGAGCACATTTCTGGGCCCACGTTCAATGGAATAGGCAGATGGTGATCTCAGGCTGTCCTGTATCCTTGCAGCTACAGGGTTTACTCTTTGAGGGACACTGGATAGTGTTGTCACACCAGGCCATGCTTGTGGCACATGAACAGCAAAGTTCAGATAGTCTGTTGTAGTCAGCATCTCCTGTTCTCTAGCTCTAGATTACGCCTAGTATGTTTTCAGAGATGTTTTTGGGATGCACTCACTTTGGGATCTGCGCACTGCCTTTCACAAGTACCCCACTCTCCCAGGCGATTGTGGAAAGAGAAGAAATTCAGCACCAGTGCCTGGATCACTCAGGCAGTGCATAGTTTCTAATTATTTGTCATGACAGAACCTATATTGGAGGTGTCAGAGAGGACCCTTGATATCAGTTTCAGCATTTGTTGATGTTACAATGTGGCCAGGCAGTTATTTTCTGCATGAGTGATTACCAAACTGAAGATTTTTTTTTAAACAAAACAATCCTCATGCAGATACTGGCACAGGCTGACCATTGCAAAACATCTCCATTTGTCAGTAAGCTTTTGCAACCACTAAAATATCCCTGTTGTTTGTGAAAGGAGACAGTAAATGTGTGAGCCAGAAGAAGAACCAGCTGTTAAACTGAATTCCAGTTTTACCTTATCAGGAGCATTGTTTCAATCCATTTTTACCAAATTCTAATCCGCTTTAAAGAGGGAGGGATAGAGTCCTTAAAGCTCAATGGGAGGAATTTTTGTATGTTTTCACACTGATCTTCTTTGCAATAGCAGGGCCCAGCTCATGGAGTAAAAGGGATTTTGTAAATTGTGAGAGGCACTTTTTAAATACAAAAAGATCACTTTGTCGTTATCATCCTCATTGCCATTGTGCTGGAATATAATGATGTGGGAAATGGTGAGATGTAGTTGCATAACTCTGAAAGTTGGCATGTGTTCCTTCAAAAGGAACAAGAAAGAATAATTCCTCTGAACAAAGTATTCAAATTTGACAATGCCATATTTTGTTACAGAAGCAAATTTTCTCTCTTTTTTTTCCCCCCTGTAGAATATAACTAATCAGAAGGTATTTCAGATTAGAGTTTGTTAGACTGGAACAGTATTTTTGGGCAGTTGTCCATTCTCACTGGCACAACAGTAACAAGCATTCCAATAATTAGCTGGTTAGTGAGTGCTCAGAGTCAGTCCAAGGAAAGGGAGAAGAAAAAATCTAAACTCTCAAGATTCTGGTAATTGATGAATCTCTTGTCCCTTTTTAAATACATGGAAAATTTTGCTTCCTCTTGGTTATCCAGTGTGGAACTGAAAAGCTGTTCTGTAGAGGTCTGGGTTTTTAACATTTACTTATAAAATTTCTCTTTTTTCACATTTTTGAGGAAAAATTTCTTTAAAGTATGCATCTTGAGCACTGAGTATTTAGTGCCCATTTGAAAACTTGCTTCTGCTTTTTGGCAAGTTCCCTCAGTGTGTCTGACAGCAAAAAAAAAAAAAAAAAAGGACTTGAAAGTCTTTTCTGACCAGTCAGTTGGGAAGGCACTCAGCAGCATTAAAGCATTATGGGATGGCTTTATATTCAACAGGAGGAGGACACAGCTGGAAGTGTCCATGGAGCCTACATACAAGAGCTTTGGAATAGTTTGGGGATTTTATGTTAGATTATCTATTGGGCCAAAGTCTTTTAGTCTTACCTTGTGTTTTGGATTTGTGCAACAAGATTTCAGTAGTGAGGGGAAGAGGGGCTATAGGGTGGCTTCTGTGAGAAGCTGCTGGAAACTTCCCCCAAGTCCGACAGAGCCAATGCGAGCCAGTTCCAGGAGGGATCCGCTGCTGGTCAAGGCCAAGCCCATCAGCAACAGTGGTAGCACCTCTGGGATAACGTGTTTAAGAAGGGGAAAAGTTACAGTGCAGGAGCAAATTGCAGGCAGAGAGGGGAGTGAGAACATAGGAGAGAATCAGCCCTGCAGACACCAAGGCCAGTGAAGAAGGAGGATGGGGAGGTGCTCCAAGTGCCAGAGCAGAGCTGTCCCTGCATGGTGAGGCAGCTGTGCCCCTGCAGCCCAGAAGGGTCAACAGGGGAGCAGAGATCCACCTGCAGCCCATGAAGGACGCCATGGTGGAGCAGACATCCTTAAGGAGGCTGTGGTCCCATGGAAAGTCTGTGCTGGAGCAGGCTCCTGGCAGGACCTCTGGCCCTGTGGAGGGAGGAGCCCACACTGAAGTGGATTTGCTGGCAGGACTTGTGATCCCATGGGAGACCCATCCTGGAGCAGCCTGTTCCTGAAGGACTGTACCCTGTGAAGGGCACTCACTCTGGAGCAGGGGAGGAGTGTGAGGAGTCCTCCCCTGAGGAGAGAGTGGCAAAGTGTGATGAACTGACTGCAGCCCCCATTCCCCTTTCCCCTGTACCACCAGAGGAGAGAAGGT
Source organism: Dryoscopus gambensis (assembly GCA_013389985.1). Taxonomy (NCBI): domain Eukaryota; kingdom Metazoa; phylum Chordata; class Aves; order Passeriformes; family Malaconotidae; genus Dryoscopus; species Dryoscopus gambensis. The sequence continues at coordinate 11,556 of WEIT01029637.1, read as the reverse complement.
AGAGAAATCGGGAGTAAAGTTGAGCCCAGGAAGAAGGGAAGGGTGGGTAGAAGGTCTTCTTGAAGTTTTGTTTTATTTTATTTATCATTATCTTGTTTGGTATTAAATTAAACTGATTTCCCCAAGTCCAGTCTGTTTTGCCCATGATGGTAGACAGTCAGTGATCTCTCCCTGACCTTATGTCACCTCACAGCCTTTGATTCTATTTTCTCTCTCCTGTCCCGTTGAGCAGGGAAGAAAGCAGCTTTGGTGGGCACCTGGTGTCCAGCCAGGCTGACCCCACCACACCTTGCTTTGGGGCAGATGTACCCTCCCTCCTGCTGAACAGATAATCTGCTCTTCAAAGGTGTGTGGGTTTTGTTTTAGTCAAGCCATGATAGGATTTTGAGAAGCTCACTCAATTTGATGACTTCCTATTACTGAGAGATTCTAATCTAGGATCTATGGGCCCTGGGGAATGCAAGTTTTGTTTCACTTGCTAAAGTAAGTAAGTAAAAAAATGAGAAAACAGATAAAATTATAACGTACAATCTCCTTTTACTTTAGTCCTCATGGAAAAAGAGTGGCTGCCCTCATCTATATTTATACCAAAAATGGTTCTCATGTTCAACAGACCACCGTGCTACTAATCCTGCATTTTTTTGCAGACCTCATTCTCACCTAAGATGAAGGTATATTCCTTTTACTAGGTGTGTGGTATGTGTTGTGAGCTTTTTTTATTTGTTTTTGCTGGTTTGTTTTTGTGGGTTTTTTTGATAGAACTATGGGATTTACTAAGTCATCAAGACTTTTTGTACATTTGGGGATCAGTGGAAAGAAAATGCTGTTTCCACTTGGTGCTATTTCAGTGGATTAGGCAGTTCTTCAAACACACATATTAGCTTGAGTGGTAATACTGCAAGGTCTCCCAGCTTCCTTGGTGCTGCCTGAGATTCTTGCACATATTTTTCATCATAGCACTCTTGACATAAAGGTCTGATCCTCTATGTGATAGAAATTCTGCAATCATTATCTAAATTGATTCATTATCTAAATGGCATGCATGGGGACCAAATGAACTTCTTTCTACTTAAAAAAAAAAGTTTATATGTAGTACCATACTATCAGTGGTTCTAAAGGTTGCTACATTCTGTGAACACCACTGCTCAGTCCAGCTTTCAGTGGATCCTTGGGTTTAGCAGAAGAAGTGAAAGTAATTATTCTGGTGGCCCATTTATGACTACAGCACTGCAGGAAATCACCCAGGAGAGTCTGCTGGTTATTGTGTCTAGGAGGATTCCCAATACTCCTTTGAAACACATGTCCTCCATTGGGAATTTTCAGACGAAAAAAAACTTAGCAAGTATTTAATAATGATGTACATAATACTTCAGCTAATATTCTATAAGCTTCATATCAGGTGTTTTTTCAGTTCTAATTGACATATTCAAAGTGGTTTGGGTTTCTTTATTTAGAAAGACATCGTTTGTTTTGACACTATAGCGAATGCCTGCAAATATGGTGTTCAAAACTGTTTCTTGACTATATTGACACTTCCCAGTGCACAGAGTTTAAAAAATTTGGCCTGAAAGTCAAATTCTCATATCTAAACCAGATATTTAAGTAGTAGATTCAGTTTTTCATGTGTCAAGGTAATAACCATACAGTAAAAATAGATGATAATGTGTATATTAGAAGCATCAAGTACAAAGTTATTTGCTTTCGTGAGAGCAGTTGTACACTTAAAGAAATGCTGATTTCTCTCTGTGTATGATGCATATATATTCATATTACATTACTTACCCTATTCTTTCCCATGCATTATTCATTTTAATTGCGATTAAAAGCTACAGCTTACATATAACAAAATATCATCAGTGTTAGGTTCTTCTAGCGCTTAGGTTCCAAAATACTGGCAGTTTCACTGATGATAGAGGGTAAGAAATTGGCTCATACGGTTTCTTTCCGTGTTTTGCTAGTGCTAAGGCTCCATATGTCACCAGATGTCCTTCTGCCTGACTGAGATGTTTCTGTGGTCTTTGAAGACCAACTTACGTATTAGAGGTGAGCTGTTACCTGCTACTAAAACAAAATGTCAAAGCTTGTTGATGGATATTAAACTAATATAAAATTCTGAATACCCAAATGAAGTGTTTTTTTATACTTAGGAGAAAGAAAATTAGCAGCAATGCAGTGTTCAAATTTGGTCAGCTTCTTTGCTTATCTTGTCATAGAACTGGAGCATCCTTTCAAGTGAAAAATGTTAAGATTATGTTTGATTGGATGCATTTCCCTTCTCAGGAAGCCGTGGCCTGCCTGGCTGTGAGCTTCAGTTTAATGACTAATACAGTTTGGGTGAATGATCCATAGTCAGGTGAACTGCAGAGGTATTGTGATTTGTACTCAATGTGAAAATAAAAGGCTACTGCATATTATGGGTATTTTGCATGATTACTTGAAATTTTATACTCACAAGGATACATATGTTTTATTAATTGATTGTTCCAGAAGACATATAACTAACTACTAGCCATTTATAAATTCATCTTGCCTTGCTGTTCCTAAAATACAATTCTGAAACAACTCCACTGGTTTATGAATGGGCCACGTCAAAATATTATTTATGACACATCGGGTCAATTGTACTGTACAATAATTTTGTTGAAATATTATTTTGAATAATAAATTGATACTCAGCTGAATGTTATTATTCAAATATTGACTCAGTATGCCTTGACATCCCATCTTTGTGTGAGAACTGTTCTATGACAACAATAGCATCAAAAAGTCAAAAGCTGTATTTCATAGAAAAGTCTGGTGGTTTAAGTAAAAACACAGTTGTGATTTATTGTAATTAAAGCTCTGCTGTGGAGTACTCTGCCTGTGTTCCACTTTTGACCTTCTTACTTCCATTCATTCATTGCCTAGGCACCTCATTCAAAAATTCTGAGGCAGAAGGGAGGGTGATGTCCTGGTTTAAAATCTGCCTGCCATTTCGGAGCTTTCCGACTTTTTTTTTTTTCCATGTAAGGAATTTCTCCCCTTGGAATATGCCTATCTGACTTTAGGAGGACATGGATGCAGTGACAAACTAATTTTAAAACAATGCCACATAATGCTGTACTTAGACCCGGCCAGTGGAGCTTGCCATGGCACCTCTACGTCTTTACCTGTCAGCCACATCAGGAAGTGACTGATGGGGTTGCAGTCCCTATGCAGCTGAAACATCCAAATTTCTTTGCCACAGGAACCAGGTAGATGATAATACCTGTAGATTAGGAATACAGAATCCTTTAAAAGAACAGCTTTATGAGTTCATGAATCTTAAAAAAAAAACCAACCCATTGTCTTTAGCTCAACTGTGTCAGTCATCAGAAAACATTTTGAGTTATTCCAAGATATACTTTTCACCATGATCCTTACCTTTCCTTGTGAAAGAACACAAAGTATGCTAATTAGGAAGGTGGTAAAAATACTTTTGCATGTTAGTAGCTGGAAGGGAATCAAAGTGTATGTAAGAGAAATGACAGCTCCAAATAAATGTAAGGGCTTGTCACATCCTTCTTCATGACTTGCCTGCTGGTTCTTGAAATGAATATCTAATGACATTTGGGCTATATACTGTGCTTGTATTTTAACACCTGACACTGCTTTAGCTGGGAAAAATTGAGGTGCTGAATTTTGCCTTCTAAGTTGTATTCGGTTTCTAGTGTCACATCCATAATTTAATGTATTTACATTTAATTGTACAGATGAAGACATTGGGATCCACCAGTATTGTGACAAGAAAGAACCAGGTAAAATATATGTAACCATAACTGAAACTAAGCAAAGCTTCAAGATGTTCAATGTTTGACACCAGCTGCTTGCTCTTAAAAATGCAGCTTCAAATTTCTTGTTAGTATATACCTCTGTATTTCTATGGAGTAAGGGAACACAGAAGGAGTTTCTCTCCCCCAAATTACGTAGGAATATTTAAAAACTTTTTAAACCACAGAAGGAAAAAAAAAAAAGAAGGAAAAAATATTCACATAAAATCAGCAGTTATGTAACTAGAAACCTCACTGGGATTTTAAACTCTGAATTCTTACGGGTTTTAAGATATTTTTTTGCGTGGAACCCAGTGCATGGCCAGGCGATCGCCGGGATCCCAGCAGAGGGCATCTCTGCCTGCCCTCCGGAATGGCCATTCCGGGATGAGCGATCCATTTCCTTTATCTGATTAATCCTGGTAATCCTACAAGTTTCCCCACGGGCCGAAGGGGCTATCGGGCTGGAGTTCCCCCTCTTTTCGCCCATCCGAGTGCTGTGGTTCACATGCGGCTGTGCTGACGGACCGACGGACCCGGCTCACCTCGCCCCCTGCCTGGCGAGACTGGGGCTCGGCGATGCCAGCCCACCTGCGCGGCTGTGTCAGCCTTTCTTTCACCGCGAATTTAAGATATCTGCCTTGCAGGGTGAAAGCGTCGGGGCTGCCTTGATTGTTTTGGAAATTTCTGTGTTTTATCCAACTGTGCTAGTCCTCTCTCTAATATTAATATTTGCTGACAGCAGTTGTAAGGATTAATTCATCTTTTCATCCTCTTTCCTTTAGCATCACAGATGAAGCACAGTTACTTAGAAGAGAAGCAAAAGCTAGCAGAATGTAAGGAAATTTTCTGAGTTTCTTCTTACAGTAAAACCAAATTGCTAATTTGGATTGATGATGCCCCTGGAAGAGCATTAAAATAACCTCAGACTGCTTCCAATTTCTGCACATGTCATCTGAGACTAGTGATCACAGAACTACACAGCACAAAACAATTGAAAATTTATAATTATTCCTTCCTGATATATTTGTAATCTGGTTTTTTTTCCCTGTCACTAAGCATGGTAGTGTCTCTTGCTTTTCAAGTCCATTGTCAAAAGGAATCACAAAAACAATCCAGATTTTTCCTTATGAAACTTAATTAGCAGATGAGCAATAAACATTTTCCCAATCATCTCTTGACTTGCAACACCAACTGCCTTAAAACTGAAAATTGTAACTAAAATACTTTCAGCCAAGATCAAATTCCAGACTAACAATCAGCTGCCTTCACAGAATGGTTTTAGCTTTGAATCATTTACACTGTCCCTGCAGTACCTGGTTAAAAGCAATTTCAGTTCATGCTATCACACAGCAGTACTGTGGCAGTTAAAGATTTTTATACTAGTACAACTTTTCTTCAGCTCAAGTTTTACAGCTTCTGCATTGCTCAGAGCATTCATTAATGTTCAAACATTATTACATGACAACTCTGAAAAGTCTAACTGATTTTTTAGACAGCTTCACAAAGCAATGTCTATGCTGTTAGTTTATCCAAATGAAAATTCCCACAGAATTGTGCATGCATATGAAGGCAAAATGTGTTCTTGAAGGATTAGTACTTCACAGCACTGCAAGGTATGTTTGGAGCAGGTTGAAGCCCCGCTGGGGATGTGTGTGAAGATGCAGCCATGTGGCAAATCCACACCCTCTGCAGAGGGTTCTGTGTCAGGCAGGATCAGTGCAGCTCTGGGAAGGAGAGGGAGGGTTCTAGGCAGGGAGGAGCCTCACAGGTTTGCATCCCTTGTGCTCAATGTAGTGCTATCCCACAGATGCTGCATATGTGAAAGGAGGAGCAGGCCCAGATAAACCCTGCACCAGCAGCCCCAGTGGTGCCTTTTACACGTGTGACAGGCAAGAGGAGCTCAAGCTGCTGCACCTTGTCCCTGGGAATGCAGAGGTGCCCCTGGCACAAAGCCTGCACAGCACATTTTGGAAAGAGGAGCATTGGGGAACTTTGTTCACAGCTGTTGATTTGTACAGATAGTTTGGTATCTGTACAGGCAATTTCCCATTTTGCATATGTGGGTAAATATTCCAGTATTTATGGAGGCACCCATTGAAAATGTGATCTTACATGCCTAATTAATATTATCATAACAGTTCCACCAATGCTGGCTTCAGTCCAATGAAACACAAAGAGAAGTTGTATGCTGGTGTCCTCTTTTGTTGAGATATGAAATCCTTCATTTTTTCACTCTATAGCACTTCTATTGTAAGCTCTTTTTTTGCAGGGAGGTTTAAGCATAACTGCTAAGTCATTCAGTCTGGAGGTTGGCATACAAACTGACAGCTTGGAGCTCAAAACTTTTCATCAGGTTTCCTTTAAGTAGGAATTGATTATGAACAGTGTGTTCTAGTTTCTCATGGTTATGAACAGAAAACTGCTCACTTTTAAATGAAGAAATTTCACAAGTTATTAGAGCCTGATTCTCAGCCATGAAACAAGCCAATTACTGGCAACTCCAGAGGAAGCTTTGCTTCCTGGTTGCTAGAATTAATGTATTAGGCCAGAATTTTCACAATAGTGTGATGAACACTAATAAATTTGTTGAAGGACTTCAGCAGTCATGCAGTTTCTTCTTTGCTTGACTTGGCAGATTCTTCAGACCAAATTTTCAAGAACACCCTAAAAATAACTATGCTCCATAAGTTATGGCATTCACAATTGCTTGTTGTTAATACTTCTATATATGCACATATTCATGCATATATATTTTGCAGACATGTTAGTGCCTGCTTTTTGAAATCAGGCAATGAAATGTTACTTCAGAAGAATAGAGTATGTTTGGGATGCTTGAAACTTGAAACTGAGTTAATATACTGAACAGCAGATACCTTTTCATTGCCAGTGCTTAGCAGCTGGGTAAGCTTTGCGCACAATTGCCATGGGGAAATCATGGTCAGTGTGGACAGAGCATGCCAACTGTTCCTATGACTGAGCCTTCCAAAAACAGATCCTTTGTCAATAGAAACCGTGGGCATTTCCTTCCAACTGTAGGTAAGTTTTACATGTAAGTTAACTCCTAGAAATCTTGGATTTGTGTTTCCACAGAAAAGGAAGGTCAACTCAAAGAACTTTTTAAAATGACATATATAAATGTATGTTTGTACACACACCCACGTCTGTATGTATATGCAGTCACTGATATATACACATTTCTCTACCTTCTTTATTTTTTTCCCCCACTTTTATTTGACAGCTCGAGATTATCCTTGGATCCTGAAAACCAAGCGACCAGACAAACTGCGAGATGCACTCAAGGAGGTAGAGGTATGGTTCAGAAAGTTTCAAGCACAGCAACAGCTAATCTGGTTTTCAAACCTCTTTCAACAGCTTTAATTTTCATAAAGATCCAACTCTCCCAGCGATGATAAATGTGCTTTTGTCTGGTGGGCTCTTCTAAAACAGCTGCATCTTTGTGTGGCATTTTTCATCTGTAAACTTGAAAATCAGAAGTCTGTTAACTGATAGTGACAATGTGTGCTGCCAGCTTCACTCTCTGTTTTCTGTTGTCCTTCAGGACTTAATGCAGAACAGTCCATGTGTGCTGAGCAAATGGAAGAACAAACATACCTGCCAGGTACAGTGTCATCAAAAGGTCTTGCAGTGTTCAGTCTGGTACTGAAGAGCCATTCAATGATGGGAGCAGTAATGTTAAAATGTTAACACAAAAAGTCATTGGATTTTTTTAAAATGTGGACCCTTATTATGTAGATTTGATTTATTTAAATTTCTACCCTGAAATACATGCCTCAAATAAAAAGCCTGGGGTTTATCAACACAAAGAAATTACATAAAAGGGCCTTGATTCTGTGAGATGATGATGATGATGGTGATGGTGATGATGATTGCTATTATAATTGTTAATTATTGTTATTGTTATTGTTACTATTATTGTTTGGGAAAACTGAAAACATCCTGTACCTCAAAATGGTAGGCTGAGGGGGCAGCTATATATTAAAATATATAGACAGGTCTGGAATCTGTGTTATATTATTTTTATGTCTTAATTATTTACATACCTGTCACAAATCTTTTTACTTCAAGCTTGTGTAATATGGGAGGGAAGTTAAAACTCTAAACCAACTAGATCATTAATCAAGTCATGGAATAAAAGATACTGTGACATGTGGCACACATATAGTTATGTTCTCTGGCTATATGAGTTCCACATTTCGTGTACAAGAAACCCTTTTTCACATCCTCATTAAGACAGAACAGTAGGGCAGGGAGGAGAGCTGCGCATGACATGCTCCATAATCATATGCTTCTTCTGAAAAGCATATGTAGTGAATTTTATATGTTTATACAACCTTCATGAGGAAAATGCATCATATTTGGAACTGCTTTGGCATGTGGAATACTTGTCAATGTTACTGTTTCAAAAAGGAATTTTGTCTTCTAATTTTTATGCTTTTTCAGACTCATAATTTTTTCTTCTTATTCAAGTAGTTCCAAATGTGTGTCAGCAGAATGTTTGTTAAATATCTGAACACTGTACAGCTAAAATTCCAGAAATGCCTTTAAGAATAGCAAAATGTTTAAATACTTGACATGCCAAATGGTATGTAGTCTTTTCATATCAATTATAAAAATATGATTGTCTAAGCTACATTTGCCTATCAGATCTTACTGCTAGTAAATGTATATCATTCACATACAAATTACATACTGTACATCTGTGAATGTTAATCTTCCATAGCTGATTTAAATATTAATTGTATGCTAATTTGGGGGAATAATATTTTCCTGTTATTATTGTTCTGATTAGGAAAGAAATTTGGTTGAGAAATACCAAGTTAATTAGCTGTGAGTGCATTAATTTGCTTCCCTGTTTGCTGTCTCTTCATTTGCTTTCACTGTCCATTCTTCCTTTACCATTTTCCTTCCCCTCCCATCCATCAAGATCCACCTGCAGTGTGTACAATACATACTTTGGAAAAGTAAACTTCTTGCCAGGATATGTCATCCTGCCTTTACAATATAACACCTGTGGCTGGATATCAGTTCTATATAAAACTCTTCTTTATTTTTTTGATTTAGCGTCCTTAAGTTATTTAAGGCTTACATCAACATGAATGAGACAAATACAATTTAACTTATTTCTTCTACAAGATGGGAAAGAAAAGAGCTGGGAGTTTTCATCTTAGTATATTAGATATTGAACCATGTAAAGGGGTAGTTTAATAAATTTAGTATTTGAGGGGTATTTTTAGGTGGCTTCTAAGGCCAGAGTATAAGTGATGATATAGGTTATAACATAAGCAGAGTGAAAGTTATAGATAAAAATCGTAGTCATTTCTCTGTCCTTTAATTCTGCTTTTGGTTTCTCAATCACAAAACAAAATGTTTTTTGTTTAATAGTGACTGATTATTGAATTCTCCAACAAGGGTTAGAATGTTTTGCAAAAACAGTTGTGTTATTCCACTCTCTGTCTCCTGAAAATAAAAGACCTCCAACAAATAAAAATAAAATAGAGAAAAATGAATCATTTGGAAGAGTCCAGAACAGAAAAGCTGTCTTCTATCATTTTCAATGTCAGATGGTTTGTTTTTCTGCTGCTCATCTGTCTTTGAGCATTTGGCAGCAATAATTGGACTCTCCCTTTTTGATGCAAATGTTCTGAAGCTTCTGGAAAAGATGTTGTATGTTTATTTTTTAATTCTAAGTAGAATACTAATTAACTGTTTCTGCAGAGAGTGCTTACCATGCAATGGTGTCATCTGTGGCATAACACTGCTGTATTCACAGCCTCTTTTGGATGAATACCAGAGCTAGTGGGAAGGAAGAGTCCATGTTTGCATTAACTTTGGAAAGTTAAAGCAATGTGTCAGACAAACAGCATGAAGAACATGTAGGAAATTACCCTGGTTTTCATAAATTCAATGTTTTGGGCTGAATTTGAGTATATGGTTCAATTTTAGTATCTATTTTTCCTTTGGTTTTAGTAGCAATACAATGTCAAATAAACTCCTTCATAGAAATTAAAATATTTAACTCAACAGCCACATTTCCCCCTTTTTCATTAGGTGTTATTTATATTTGAATCTGCCATATCTGTAGCTGAACCAGGAGCAGTTCGCTTTGTATTGTAATAACAATGTGCCATCCAAAAACTCAGTGGCTGCTATACCTTGAGCAAGACAAATGGAAAGAAAACTGAAAGGTGAAGCAATGAAAACAAGACTATCCTTTAAAGGAGTAGTATGATTTTCCTCAGATTTTGTGAAAAACAAACACAGGGCTGCTGCCAGTGTCCCTTTTGTAACCTAAATACCACTATTCCTAATCCCTCGCTCTTCCTCCAGCACTTCCACCTTAGAACTTGCCCACAGGCAAAAATTTGGGCTGTAATTTTAAACATGCATCAGCCAAAAAATAAGCATGCTGTCATGTTAACTGTTTATGTGCAAATAGCCAATTAGACTTCATGCATACGCCCCAATGAGAAATCCAGGTTTTTTGCCTGCAGATTATCCTGTCCATGGAAGATTATTTTGTCCATTGCACGAGTGTATTTCTCAAAGTTGGCTTTGCTGTATGAGTTTGCCTAGAATGACCATAATGCTGGCCCGGTTTTCTACCTTTCTTAGTGTTTCATTTTATGCATCAAAATTTATCCTATTACTTTTTCTTTTTTTTTGGCATGCAATCAGTGTCGTAGAAGTTTCGTATTTACTTCCTTGTCCATGGCCAAAAAAACCCCAATGTCCTATATTTTTGCAGTCCTAAGTATACATTCCAGCACTGCTTAAAGCTTCTGAAATAGATGATGTGCCGGTTCATGTAAACATAACCTAGACAGTACAGGGATTTTTGTCAAG